>PVIY010045286.1:0-19189 GCA_004026745.1 Myrmecophaga tridactyla | reverse complement strand
ATATATATATATATATATACACAGAGAGAGAGAACTTAACCACTTCTTCTCACCCGTCCTGCTGCTGCCCTCATCTTCCTTTAGCCCCACTGGCTTCCCATTGAAACCAGAATAAAATCCATGCTCCTTACTTTGATTTACAAGGACCTTTGGGGTTGGCCTCCACCTATTTCTTTTTTAATCTTTAAAAAAATTATTGAAATGTATACAACATAAAACTTCCCTTTTTAACCACGTTCAAGCGGCATTAATCCCATTTATCATGTTGTGCTGCCATCACCAGCATCCATCACCAAACTTTTATCACCCCATACAGAAACTCTGTAAAATGGGCATTAGCTCCCCATTTCCCATCCACACCTCGGGTATCCTGTGCTCTACTTTCTGTCACCGTGAATTTGAATATTCTAGGTATTTTATGTCAGCGAAATTATACAATTGAAAGGGAAAACTAGATTTGTAGAATCTGTTCTGTTCAACTGTTGGGGCCACTGCATGACTTCGGTAATAAACTTGTAGAGCCTGTGATACTCAACTGAGGTTACCATTACGTGACCTTGATGATAAATTGTTGTAGAGTTTGTTACGCTTAACTAAGGCGGCCATTACGTGACCTTGGTAATAAATTGTTGAAATGTGCACTCTAGCTGGGAGGACTGGTTATCCTCCCAGAAAGAGATGTATTTTGATAAAAAGAGTTATTTAGGTCCCAGGAAACTCCTCTCGGTACCTAGCCTGTTCCCACAGGACCATCTGGGCCCAGTCACCTAAGCTAATTGGAATCCAGCCACTACTGTATAAAGATACCTTATAAACTGCATGCAAGCAGTTAGACTAGAGAATCGAGAGAGAGAGAGAGAGAGAGAGAATGTTCTGCTGTGGATTTTTACCACTCAGACCCTGAATGCTGTCTCCGACATTCCCCAGCACTCCTCTTCAGGTGCTGACGCTGTCCCATCTGGTAATGTAACTATGTCTCATTTCTAATAACCTTTTAATTACTTTCCTAATAAATTCTGTTTTTATATCACTGAAGTCTGTGTTGTCTGAGAACAAGCCTATAAATTAAGTGGCCACAAATATCACATTGCTTTTCGTGCAACAATATCGGTCTTTTTGTGTTTCTGGCTTCTTTCACACAACATGTCTTCAGGGTTCATCCGTGTTGTAGCGTGAATCAGAATCTCATTCCTTTTTATACTTGTTTTAGCTACCCAGGCTGCTCAAGCAAATGCCTTGAAATGGGTTGACTTAAACCATGGGAATTTATTAGCTTATGGTTTTGAGACTAAGACAAAGTCCAAATCAAGGTATCATCAAGGAGATGCCTTTTCCCCAAAGACTGTGGCATTCTGGGGCTGGTTGCTGGCGATCCTTGACCCTTAACTTGCCACATAATAAGGCACATAGCAGTGTTTCTTGGTCTCTCTTCTCTTCCAGTTCTGTGGATTTTCAGCTTCTGGCTGCTCCCTCTGTGGCTTTCTCTCTCTGTGTATGAATTTCCTTTTGCTTATAAAGGACTCTACTAACAGGATTAAGACTCATCCTGACCGAGGTGGGCCACAGCTTAACGAAAGTCACCTCCTCAAAAAGTCCTACTTCTAATGGGTTCACACCTACAATAACGTCAACAATGTGTTTTCCTGGGATACACACAGTTCCAAACCACCACAATAGCTAATATCCCTTGTCCTTGGCATTTGACAGTTTGAGTGCAGTATGGCTGGGCATAGTTTTTTTTTTTTTAGTTTATCCTAATTAGGGTTCGTTAGGCTTCTCAAATGTGTACATTCATGTCTTTTGTTAAATTTGGGATGTGTTTTGCTATTATTTCCTTGAATATTCCTTCTGCCCCTTTCTCTCTTTCTTCTCCTGGAAGGATATATTGATGGTGTCTCACAGGTCGCTTAGGCTCTGTTCACTCGTTTTCATTCCTTTTTCTTTCTTCTCCTCAGCCTGAATAATTTCAATGGTCTTATCTTTGAGTTCACTGAATCTTTCTTTTGCCACCTCTGTTCTTTTGAACCCCCTTAGGAATTGCAAAATTCAAATTTATAGTGGTTTCAACTCCACATTTCTGTTTGGTTCCTTTAAAAAATTTCTACATTGGAATTCTCTTATTGTTCATGCATTATTTTCCTGATATCCTTTAGTTCTTTCTCTGTTTTTCTTTATCTCTTTGAGCTAATTGAAGTCATTTTATAAAAGTCTTAGTCTGAACAACTTCTTGACCAAAAGCAGAAAAAGAAGTGTAACAAAATAAGGCATCAGTGGCTAAGAGAGTTCAAATAGAGTTGAGTGACTATTTTGGAGGCTACTCTTATGCAAGCTTCAGCTAGAAATTGCTAAAATGCCTTGATTTGCCAACTCCCAACCAACATTATGCCTATAACACCTAGGGCTCTAACTGAGACTATAAAAAGTTTCATGCAGTAAGTTTACCTTCTTGAAAACTATGACCTCCAGTGGGTTCCTAGGTCAGATAAATCCTGAAACCTAGGGAGGCCAGCCTCTCCAAGACCATCAACTAATTACAATCCTTTATTGCCAACACCCCTTTTCAACATGAAACATTTAGAAGGGGCATTGTTACTGGACAAGGGCTGTGGATTCTTTTGCCTGACATACTCAATAACATTCCTAAGACACCAAGGTTTCAGAGAGAGAAAGAATTTATTACTAGGTGTGTAGTAGAGCAGATGGCCTATTGGCCCAAAATCTGTCTCCCCAAACTGCAGTAATTCGGATAGTTTTATGAGAGAAAAAAGATGGGCAGCATTTAGGATTATGAGCACAGTGGCCCCAGAGGATGTAATTAGAGGTGATCTAATTATTGGGCATGTGCAGATTGATTACAGGCTTAGTCACAGAATGTATATGAGAAAATGGTGGAATGAGGCATAGGTGACTTGTAGGCTAAAGTCGAGGCCCCTGGGCATGTTAGGCAGGCCCACTTCCATTCGATCCAGTCTCAGTTGTCAAGATAACTCTGGACTTGGGGTGGGGTAGTTCTGGGCTGCCCCAAAACCCTTCATTAATAAACATCAGGGGCTGTCTTTAGTGGTCACAAGAATCTAAAGTTGAAAAAACTGAATAAATGGGTACAAATGAAAGTTAGTCACAGGTTTTTACAATCACAGGGGCAGAAAATAAAGGCTATATAATCATTATCAGACATGAAGGCAGCTGGATTGCAATTTAGAGATTTTAGGTACTTCTCTCTGTCTACTCCAATATACCAAAAAGCAAAAAAGGGAACATCTATATAATGATTCAGTAAACAAAATCATCCCTTAAATCTTGATTTCTTGGTTACAGCATTTCCCAAAGATCCCTTCTTAGGAGAAGAATCAAAGGAGAAGGAGGAGCTATAAGAGAGAAAATAGGATTTAACAAATGAGTTTGACTGATGAATCACTATACTGATATTTCTTTCAGCCTCCAGTGTTTTGGAGCAGCTAGAAGGAAAAATCTGAAATAGTGGCATGGTAAACTATAACAAACTCTGAAATCTACTCTTTAACTATTTGTTAAAATGTTGTGCCAGTTTGAAACTGTTGTGTACCCCAGAAAAGCCATGCTCTTTAATCCTGATTTAATATTGTTGGGTGGGATCTTTTTTATCCCAAGTTATTTCCATGGAGATGTGACCCACTCATTCAAAGTGGGTCATTTGTTGGAGTCCTTTAAGAGGGAATGTGGGAGCCCAAGGGTGGAGCCGTTCCCTGAGTCTTTATGAAACTCTAAAGCATGCAGCTGCTTGCATGACCTGGGTCAGTTAATGTTTAAGCTAACCTCTTTACAAAGGAGAAATGCACAGATGATCAATGCATGCAAGAAACCAGACCCCTCTCCACGTAGTTAATCTATACCCCACTCTTCTTTTCTGGGGTCACGTTTACTGTTAACCTATAATCATTATCACGAGATCCCTCTGTTGTCTTTGTCTCAGTCCCCTATAACTGGCCCTACTGATTCCTGCCTAATTGCAAATATTTTCACACTGAGCTCTGTACTAGCCTCCATCAGAGCAGCTTAATTCCCTGATTGACCGTCCTCTTTCACTCCTGTTGATAAGTTCCGATAAGGTTCATGTCTCAGTCCATGCCTGGTGTTTTATTTGGACTCTTGGCTAGAAAAGCCCCTTTGAGCCGGGACAGGGAACCATTTTGGTAAAAAAGCTTCAGAGCCAACACAGGACCCAGATGTTTGGAGATACAGAAGGAAAATGCCCTCAGGGAGGTTGCTTGAAACCTGGAGCAAAAAGACCAGCAGACACCAGCCATGTGTCTTCCCAGCTGACAGAGCTGTTCCGGACCCATTGGCCTCTCTTGAGTCAAGGTGTCTTTCCTTGGATGCCTCAGTGTTCCGGTTTGCTAGCTGCGAGAATGCAATATACCAGAAACAGGATGGCTTCTAAAGGGGGAATTTATTAAGTTGTAAGTCCACAGTTCCAAGGCCATGAAAATGTCCCAATTTAAGCAAGTCTATAAAATTGTCCAAATAAAGGTACCAACTGTTAGGCACAGTCTTTAAGGAATCCACATGAGAAAGTGAGTCAAAGCTTAACAGATTTATTGAAGAGAGAGAAAGCAGGCAGGCAGGAGCCAGCAAAAGGAAAGAAAAATGATTCCTGCTCTTGGTTCTGGGGGCTGTGTTTTAAAGGGAAAGTGATGCTGGGAGGGGAGGGTGCCCATTGGGTCCTGTGTTGTCCCTTGATCGGATGGGGGCTTGTTGACTTAGGCTCCTTTGATGTGCAGCTGCATGTATCAGGCAGGGTGAAACATTGGTAGGGGTGGGTGCTACCAACAGAAACAGATTATGACCATATTTCTAGTTATCTGGGATACAACACCAGCCAGAATAGCAATTGGTTTATTTCTGGATCCTTGGACTTGCCAAGGATGCTGAGGAAGGGGGTTGAGGGGCCTCTGTGTCAAGAGTTCCCTCTTAGAATTCTTTTTCTGAGACCTAACAGTTACCTTCACTCATGAAAGACTGATGAAGTTCAGGGTTTCTCTCTCAGCTAGGGAGGCACATGGCAAACGTGGTGATGTCTGCTCACTTTCTCTCTAGGCTTCTTGTTTCATGACCCTCCCCCCAGGGATGTATTCCTTCTTCATCTCCAAAGGTCTCTGGTGGCTTGGGTTCTCAACCTCGTGGTTCTGCCGTGGCTGTGTTAGACTCTGCTGTGGCTTTCTCGTGGCTCTACAAAGGGATTCTCGCAAAAATCTCTCCTCTTTTAAAGGATTCCAGCAAACTAATCAAGACCCACCTGGAATGGGTGGCGTCACAATTCCATGGAAGCCATCTCATCAAAAGTTAATACCCACAATTTGGTGGGTCACATCTCCATGGATAATAAAAAAGCTACCAGCCAGCAGTATTGAATGAGGATTAAAGGACATGGATTTTCTGGGGTCTACTACAGATATGAACTAGCACACTTAGTTTGGATGTTTTTATAGCCTTAGAACTATAAACTTGTAATAAATTCCTTTTTAAAAAGCCATTCCATTTATGGCACATTGCATTCTGGCAGCTTTGGCAAACCAAAACAAATGAAGTTGGAAAATTATTGCTTTTTCTTTCTTTTTTCTGTATATGTGTTATATTTCACAATAAAAAATGATTTTAAAAAGAAATAAGACTGAAATGATAAAACAAAACAAAACAAGTCAGTGCAGTGGTTACCCCTTGAGGAGAGAGGGGAGGGATATGAGCATTTTGGGATGTGTTACACGGAGAAGCTGGCATAGGGTAGTCACAGTAGATATTTTCCCTTTTGTTTTCTTTCCATCTTTTTTTTTTTAAATACAAGCCAGTGTAGGTAATATATATCTGTACATGCGTGTGTACATCTTTATCTGTTTATCTATCATCTATCCATCTGTCTATTTGCCTATTGGGAAATCCATTGTATGTGAACCCAGCATTCAACCAGAAGAAGAGAATGTCACCAAAAACTTTGTCCATTTCAGTGTGCCTGTGCTGTCCCCTCACCAGACCCTTGCCACAGGATACAACTCTCCTGAATTTTGAATTTATCATTCCCTTGCTTTAAAAAATAAATATACCACATATTTAGTATGATTAAATATATTAGTCAATATGTTGTTTAGTTTTACTTGCTATTCATCTGTATATAAAAAAGTAAAAGTAACCATTTAGACATGTTGTTTCAGATTCATCATTTTAGTTCTAAGTTTCATCTATATTGTTGAGTGTAACTGCAGTTCATTTACTTTGCCGTGGATAAAATATTCTGTCTGACTAAAACACTATTTATAAAAAAAAAAAAAATCTTTGTGTAGTATGTCCAAAGCCTTGCCTTCATAGATGGTTTCTGAAATTTTATCTTTCTCCTTTGGAAGAGCCATCATTTTCTGTTTCTCTATTTGTCTTGTAACCTTTTGTTGTACGCTGTAATTTTAAGCATTTAATGTGTTAACTCTGGCATTGAGTCCCTGAGCCATTTCTTAAATTTGCACTAGGCTAGTGATACCACAGAGCCTTCCTTGAGTGCCAAGAGCTACCGAAAACAAACCAAAGCAAAAAACACCTTTCACAGTCTTTGCCTATTGATTCTGCATTGACTGGTGCTGTCCTTTAGAGTTTAGCCTTTGTACTAAGAAGATTAGCCAGAGGTGAAAGTGTGGAATTCTCTCCTTTTCTGAGCCTGCTTCTTGCCCCGGGCTTGTGTTAGTGGCCTTAGGAGTTCCCCTGTTTACCGGAATCAAATACCTCCTCTACGCCTTAGGAAATAGATGCCAACCTCTCCCGGATGCTCTATTGTATCTCTTAAAGCCGGTAATCCTTTGCCCCAGGCTGGTTTGCTTTAATTGCTTCATACACTGCTTTCCCTGTATGCAAACTCCTTCAGCCTGCAGGGCAAGTTCTGTGAGGCCCAGCTGCAGATGAGTTTCCTGGTTCACTCTCTCAGGCTGCCACGGGATAGAACGGCCCCCACGTGCAGGCACCCAGCATCCGCACAGGGGCTTCTCTGCTCCCTTTAGACTTGACCAGAGACCCACAGTGGGGCCCAGGACAGCTCCACACCTCTCCAGGGAGGGGGTGGGGAAGGTGCTGTAACTGAGAAATCGGGATTTAAGGGATGATTTTGATTCGTAAATCATTATATAAAAAATTCCCTTTTGCTTTCTGGAATTTTGGAGTAAACAGGGAAATACCTGAGCTCTCTGAATTGTAGTCCAGCTGCCCTGATATCTGAAATGAGTGTAAAAAGTCCTTACCCTGTGCCTGTGATTGTTAGAGCTGGTCATTTTTGTAAAGCAAAGGCCGTAATGCTAATGGAGTCGGCCACTAACTACTTTTATACCTTTAGCTCTGAACTGAGAGCTCTGCCTTCCTTCCTTTCAACTTATGTTCTCCTACTGAAATGATAATAATAACACCTGTCTCCTTTTTGCTTTGAACTTTCTGAAACGACCTCATCTCCCCTTGCTATAGTCCTTAAAAACCTTGACCCCCTTAAACACGGGGAGACAGATTTTGGGCCGTTAGGCTGTCTAATCCTGCTACACAAGTAGTAATAAACTCTTTCTCTCCTTGAAAGCCCGGGCTCTCAGGAATTGGTTATTGAGCATATCAGGCAGAAGAATCCACGGCCTTTGTGCGGTAACCTGGCCAGCAAGGGTACCATGAGCTTCTCTCACCAGTTTTAGGCTGTGTGTTACTGCTTCTGCACTCACCCAGTTACTATAACCCTTTAACTCTTTCCCAGAGTTTTAAGGAAGATGGCTCTGCCAGTCTTGCTAGTTCTTCACAGAGTCTTTGGGGGACCATCCCGCTGCAGCATCTTATGCTGCCTTCTTGGTGAATTGGAAGTCCATTGCATGGACACACCACATTTTGCCGATACTTTTGTAACAGTAACCTTTTTTTTTTTTATCACAGGTTTACATGTAATAACCCTTAGCAAAAATACTAGCAAACCAAATGCAACAATATATTAAAAGAATACCATATGATGACAGATGGGTTTATTCCAGAAAAACAAACATTTTAACATGTTAAGATAAATTAGAATGTAGTTTTCCAAATAAACATAGTAAAGAGGAAAAATTTGTCTCAATACAGCCAGAAATAAGTTGGCTTTTGTTTAGATGACTGTGTAACAGTAACCTTTTAAATATAATCTTACAACTGTGACAACAAGCTGGAAATTGTAATAGTAGCCTTTAAAATGCAACCTTTAAAACAGCCTTTAAATGTAACTGTAAAGCTGGAAGCAAGCTGTGAATATGAACACTTAGTCTCACAGGGGAGCAATATGTAAATGTGAAGTCTGCACTGAGACCTGAAGAAGTTTTCATCTATTCCCCCAGACCTCCCAGATAGGAATAAGCCTTTCGTCTATCTCCCCAGACTGGGCAGCACCTTTCCCAGGTGTCACAGAGGAAGTAAATCCTGAAGGAAGTATAATAAACTACTGAAGTTCTCCAACCTCAATTACTAATTAACTAAGATGATTATCTCTCCTTGTCTCTGAGGGGTATAAAAGCTGCTTAAAAAACACTTTGGGGAGACAGATCTGGGAAAATTCCTGTTCGCTCACTGATATAACTAAATACAATTTTTTCTGTCCTCAGCCCTGTTCTGTGTGACTTTTAGGGTTATTGGCCGTGTGGAGCAACAAATCCAGGTTTGGGAACTCCCTTTCTAAACAGTCACCCTTTGATGGACACATGGGTTGCCTCCACCTTTTGGCTACTCTTGATAATGCTACTATGGACACTGGTGTCTTAGAAACTGTCCGAATCCCTGTTTTCAATTCTTTGGGGTATGTTTGCCTACTTCTTAACATCATTGTCCAGTCTCCTCATTGCCTCGCCTGAACTTCTTTCTATTCTTCTCACTCCAGTACCTTCCCACCTCGGGGCCTTTGCACTTGCTGTTCCCTCTGCCTGGAACTGGAACACTCTTCCCCTATATCCCCACATGGCTTCTACCTGATCATCATGTCCCCTAGCCAAGGCAGCAGGACCCACCACTCTACACCATGTTAGTTCATTTAATTTCTCACATAGCATTCATCACTACCTGAAATTATCCCATTTTTAAATTCATTTATGTGTGCATTAAATATAGCCCCTCACTAGATGTGAGCTTCCAGAGGGCAGGAACTCTGTCTCGTTCACTGTTGTATTCCTGACACTTATACCTGGCGCCTATACCTGTTTAATAAAGACTTGCCATTTTTGCTGACCAATCTCCTAAAGGTCGGGCCTCAACCATATCTCTCCAGGATTGTCTGACTGATGCTGATCTCTGCCTCTCCACTCCACTCCACGTCATCCTTTTGTGGCTCTCCGATGTCTTCTGGAGAAAATTCCACTCCTCAGCAGAGTTTTCCTTGACCATCCTTTGCCATCTTCCTTAGTCTCATTTCTCATTTCTTCCTGATGTGAACCCTTGTGGTACTCACGCCTGTTCCTTACACCCCATCCCAAATCCTCATTCCTGGCTCTACACCTTTGCCTCTGCAAAACCCTTTTCTTGGATCCATTCCCTAACTTTAGCCTGGCTGACCCCATCCTTTAAGATTCCTCTAGGATGTGACCTCCTCTAGGAAGCCCTCCCTGGTCCCTCCTCACCTTCCAAGCTGAATTAGTGGTGCTTCTCTTTGCACATCTGTCTTCCCCAGGAGGCCAGCAGTAGCTCCGGAGCCCTGGGCACAATATGTAGGTGTAATAGAGGCTTGTTCATAAAGCAAGTGAGCTACTGAAAGTTAATTAAGGCTCTTAGATGATTTCAGGTGGTGCATGCCTGTAGCGTTAAGTAACAAGACACAGTGAGAGAGTCACTCCTTTTCTATCTCTTGACCTGAAGGGGAAAGAAAGCCTCAATTTGATCATTGTATTATTATAGGGAAGCTGCTTAGGAAAACTTTTATTTGGGGGCCTGGGACTGATTGCTATCCCCCCTTGGAAACAATTTTTTTTCTTCTCATGGTACTCAGAAAGGGTTAAGAGATGATGACTGTTATATAGCATTTTTAGCAAGGCCCAGCACAGCCTATGTGACACCAAGGAGGAAAACGAACAGCCCTCTATAGCACCCCCTTGCCTCCCACAACTGCTCAAAGCAGAAACCTGGTTTGCTAGTTCTTTGAAACTGTGCGTCTCTATAAATAAAGGTATTTGTTCAGACCCAGCCTTTGGAACAGGGCACCTGGCTTCCAAAACCAGGTTTTGCTACTTAACAGCTCCATTACCTTCAGCAATACACTCAAGCCTCTCCCTGCCTCAGTTTCCTCATGTGTAAAATGGGGAACATAAAATAACCTGATGCCCCGTTTGCTGTGAGTTTTTTTGAGCCAGGCACACGGAGGGTGTCAGGGTGTGGGGGTATCTGCCCAGTCACCATCAGGGAATAAAGAGGGAGCTTGGGAAAAAAAAAGGGAGCTTGACCCCCTCTGCTCTGGCATCTGGCATCTGAAGTTCAGACAGAGCGTAGGCTGTGTGGTCCAGGAAGGAATCCCCCAGCTTGGGCAGTCCAAAAACTCCTGCCGTTTTGACCTCTCTCTCACCTTATGTGTCCCCTCAGATTCGGCAGCCACATCTGGTCAGAAGTCAACCGCAGGGTTTTGTTTTCTGTGGCACCGTCTCTGAGTGGCAAGTGAGACTGGTTCTCAAAGGAGAGGATATAGGGTCTCTTTTTGAAAGGCATTCACATGAATTTTAAAAATGAGCCGCTTTTAAGGAAAATATGAAGTAGATAATAGTACAGTTCGTGGGAAGATATGGCCAGCATCCAAGGAGCGGGCGTTCACCTGAGTTCGATTCGGGACCCTCCCACTGCATGATTTTTGTACCTTTTCACATTCCTTCTTCCATTCAGGGCGTGTCTTTGCCACCTTGTGGCCAATGTGGGAAACTACAGGATATTTTTCGAGGCCGTTGGAGGAGGGGCGTGGGGGCGGCGATTTAAGATCCATGGAATGGCGTTGGTGCCCAAGGTGCGAGAGAGCGAGCGAGAGAGAGAGCGAGCGAGAGAGAGAGCAAGAGAGAGAGAGAGCGAGCGAGAGAGAGAGCGAGCGAGAGAGAGAGCAAGAGAGAGAGAGAGAGAGAGCGAGAGAGCGAGAGAGAGAGCGAGAGAGCGAGAGAGAGAGAGAGAGAGAGAGAGAGAACGTTGGTTGAAATCTCCCAGAAAAAAATGTTTTTTTTAACGAGCTGCAGACCATTCAAATGATCCCAAAGAAGCCCTTCTAGAAAAACCAAGGCAGAAGTGGTAGACTTGTTCACAAATGCACCGGTCCGCCTGTTTGCCTGAAACACGGTAGGATTTTTACCCACTCCATCCCTCGTCCACCAAGGACCGGCTTCAGGGACAAATATGACGAGAGCAGATGCCCAAGTCCCCACACTCAGAAGGACCCCACACTGGGGGCTTCACGGGCTGTTGCTGTACTCATTTTATCTTTGTGTTTTGTAAGTGAGGTCTGATGGGACAAAGGGGCATGTGCCAGGGGCTT
This sequence comes from Myrmecophaga tridactyla, assembly GCA_004026745.1. Classification (NCBI taxonomy): domain Eukaryota; kingdom Metazoa; phylum Chordata; class Mammalia; order Pilosa; family Myrmecophagidae; genus Myrmecophaga; species Myrmecophaga tridactyla. Next base: position 7,692 of record PVIY010045286.1, on the reverse strand, counting down.
GCCTTCCTCTTAGCCCCCTGCCCCTCGGCACACCGGACCCCATCCAACTAACCCGGACCAGGAGGTCTGCAGGCTGGTGGGAGGGGCTCCGGCAGCAGTCAGGCTGAACAAGTGTGCGCTTTTCTGTCCCCACCTGCCCCGGTAGCTCTGTGCTCCCGAGTTTTACTTTGGGACCTTCTCTTCCTCCTTCCAACCCTCCTGGGTCTGGCTTGTGTTGCTCTCCTCTGTCCACCTCAAGGCCCTCTCCTGGAGGAATTACGAGATATCCATTATTTAATTCCAGCGATTCTGCATATGAGTTCAATGCTCTGGTATTTGAATTTAAAACTGGCATTAAAGTAATCAATAAACAAACAAGCAAACAAACAAAAAACACCTGGATAAGCCATGAGAGAGATTGCAGAGGAAAGAAAAAAGCTTTATATCCATCTTTACCTGATTTTTTTCATTTTGCAGCTACTCCTGCCCCCTACCCTGTGGAGTTAGGTAAGATCACACATATTGCTCTGGTCAATGAAACTTGAGGTAGCTTTAAAACGGGACGTGCAGTTCACATTTACTTTCCCCTGCTGTGATGGTGGAAGCATGTGTTGAGGTGGCATCTCTATCAGCTTGAGTCCTTGAGTGACAGCCATCATCAGAGCCATCATTAGAGCCCCCCTAGACTGTCATTAGACATGCAGTTTGAGTGAGAAATAAACTGTCCTGGGGTTAAGCCACAGAGACGATTTTGTTGTTACTGCAGCATAAGCTAGCCCATCCTGACTAAGGTAAGGAGTCAAGGTTCTGCCAATGTTTCTGTTTCTTAGATGTTCCCAGACACCCAACAACACGGAATGTGTGTGTGTGTGTGTGTGTGGTTTGTATAGGGGATGTACAGGTCTTTAGGAACCCAGAAATAACTGCAGATTGGGAGCCTGGAAGTCCTGGAATCCAACTTCCGCTTTGACCTGGGCAGAGTCCCCGCACGAAGTTCCCGCACGCTCTGTGAAATGGGTACAGTTTTGCCCCACCTACCCCATGGGGCTGCAGAGAGGTCACAGTGGGGTCAGGCAGGTGAGGGTGCATCCTAAACTGTAGGAATTAGAGCTGCAGTGAGAACAGCTCACCTGTATTTTCTAGAGACTTAGAGTCACCGGATCACCCCTGCGGTGGGTTCGCCGCTCAGGATGCAACCCCCAAACATGACACTTCCCTAGGAAATGTGGAGGGGAGAAGGGAGCCCCAGGCCTGGTTTCTGCTGGCCATGGACACCTGTGCTTGCCTCTGGTCCCCTGACCCGGGTCTTCTTTCAGGGCTGTTCCATGGTCCCCCCGGGATTTGTTACCCAGAGGTGGCATGTGGCCAGGCTCTACTGGGCAGAAAGCAGAAGCTGAACTTGGCCAAGGCAGATGCTCAGGTCACATCTGGCAGCCAGAGAGGTCCCAGCCTCTTTCCCCTGGGCGAACCAGGGTACACGTCAGCAAAGAGCTCAGAGGCTGGCAAGTGACTCACGCCAAGGCTGACTCTATGGCAAAGACAGCTTAGGGTCCCCCTTCAACCATTTTCCCTTTCTTTCCTTAATAATATTAGCATAGCCTGGCCCTCAGCTGCCTGGCTAGAGACTATGGGTCCCAGCCAATGTAGTCCATCAATGTGGCTGATGCCATCTCATCAACGGATGAGAGAAGAAGAGATGTGTGCCACTTCCAGCCTCAGAGCCAGCACAGCTGACCTTTCCCTCCCTCTGCCCCCCTACCTGTGGCTGGGATGCTGATTTAATGCTGGTGTGCTGGCTTCCACCGTGTGAGAGATGACAACATCCTGGGAAGGCCAGGGCCACAAAACAGAAGGACCCCATGGAGCAGGGCTGCCCTGCCTACTGCAACTCATCTCTGTTGCAGTCTAGAGTTTTACCCTATTTGACCCAGAGCATTTGAGGGCCTCTTTATTAAGGCAGCTTGCCACTGCTCAGCCAGACCCTTAGCAAGCCTGGCATTCTCTAGCCAGAGGCAGCTGGCAGTGGCAGTATGTGCATGAGACTTGGGTTCAGAAAACAGGTGCCCCACTCCAGATTTAGACGTGAATTTGCTGTGTGACACTGAGTAGCTCACCTAACCTCTCTGGGCACCTGCTCTGCTCAGACCAGTCTTTTCATGATCTGGCCCTGTTCACTGGCCCCTGGGGAACCCGGGCGGCCCTTCCCCAACAGACCTATCCTTATCGCATTGGCCACAGGCTTTAGGGCTGTTTTATTCCATTTCCAGAGGAACTATCTGGACACCAGGCTTTGAGTCTAAGGGGCTTCTCCTGGGTCATCTAAACTGCTGAGTGTCTGAGGCCAGGCCAGAACACATCCCTTTGATCCCTCCCCACCTGCCCACTCTTTCTGGGCTTCCAATTCCTGCCAGTGACACCAAGCCCCAACCCCAAGGATGCCCCTTGCCCCCTTCCTTCCATCCCAGGACTTGAGACCCTCTCGATGCCCTTGCTCCCACATTCCTGTTGCAGCTGTCCTCTTCACGGACCTCTCTGCCTGCAACCCATCACCCACATGGAGCCTCATCCTGCTTAGAACCTTCGATGGCTCCCCATTGCCTGTGGATTCCACCCCCCACCCCGACCCTTCCCCCGTCCCCTCAGATCAGTCCGGACCTTTGCTCCTCCTGCATTTTCTGGACACAGAGCACAACTTCCCCACCATCCCCACCATTCCCACCTGCAGTCTGTCCTATCCACTGCTCACCACGCATCATTTTCATTTTTTTTTTTAACAAATCACTTTTTGTTGGCTTTCATTATGTTACTCTTTATTTTGCCTTTGTTCAGCACCAATTTTATCCACATTGCACTATAGGAATTTGCCAACATATCTTTCTCTCCTATGAGACTTTGAGCTGGGTGAGAGGAGGCACTGGGCCTCACTCCTTCCTGTTCAGAAAAGAGGGGCTCCAGGAACTGAACCAATGGGGTCCTCTCTGTCCTATTGCTGTTACTTGAAATTAAATGCCTTCCTCTCTTTCTTAGCCCATCAAAGTCCTACCTCTCCTCTAGAGCTAGTTCAAAGCCAGCGTCCACAGGAAGCGTACAGTGATCTCTGCTTCCTTGGAATTCCCCCAGCTTTCCCTGGTCTTTGACTTTTCCTAGGGAGCTGTGGAATTTCCCTCCAAATGGATCAAGAGTGCCCTGAGGTTTGGGCCCAGTCTCCCTTGCATCAGGCAGGCTGGTGGGAGGAAGGGGCCAGCGCTGGGATGGGAGGAAACCCTGGGACGCAAAGAAGGGATTCTGGGCTGGGCGGGGTGGGAGAGGGGGCGCCTCTGCTCTGAGGCCAGGGAAATGGCAGCAGGTACAGGCTGATCCAGCAACTGCAGCTTTTAATGTGGACTCCGGGGGCAGGAATGCAGGGGCTGCTTGGGAACCTGGGAGGAACCTAAGGAAGGGGAGGGCGCCAGGTTCTGCAGTGGGAGGCTTTGGCTTGCACCCAGTCTCTGAAGGACCCAGGGCCTCCAGGGCTGCAGTTGACCACCCTGAGAGCTGGGAGTGGCCCAAACTTTATCAGCCTGGCAGCGGTGGAGGACAGTGGGGTGGTTGGGCCGACAAGGGAGGTGCAGGGGCTGGTCTGGTAGTGGTTGGGCTGGCTGTGGAGGGCAGTCTGATGGTGGTTGGGCTGACTGTGGGGGGTGGGCCGATGGTGGCCATGGCAACCGCGGAGGCTGGTCTGGAAGGCTGGTCTGGTGGTGATCAATCTGGCAGGGCTCTGTTCGGATGGTGTCAGGCTGACTGGGTTGCCCCAGACCGGGTCAGCCACTTCAGCAGGGGATGAGTAGGGGGTTGGTGAGGGCAGGAGCTGGGGAGACCGGTGCTGATGACTGTCCCTGCAGGAGCTCGCAGCCAGCCAGGGCTCTGTGCAGGGCGTCCAGGATTGCCAGGGGGCCAGATCGCCCATCTGGAGGGAAAGATTGAGGAGGGAGTCCAATGTTAGCCCTGCGGGCAGCCCCACTCTGCTCAACCCACCTCCCAGCTCCTTGGACCACCTCTCACTACCTCCCTCCCCACCAATCATGCTTCATGGCCCTCTCCAGCCCTGCCACCTTCCTCTGAGGGCCCCTCCCTCTTGTCCATCTTCCATTGAAGCTTTGGGGGAAGGAGCCTCAGGCTCTCCTCCCTGACCCCGGGTCCTGTGCAGAGCCAGGGATGCACCTGGATGGAATGAGACCTGCAGCCCTCCTCACGGAGGTGCCTGGTGAGTCCCAGGGAGCAAAGGGCCCATCCCCTGTTGGTGGCCCCTTGGCCCTGTGAGACCCTTTGGGATGGGAGTTTGGTTCTGCTCTTCTGGGCTTTACTGGGCAAGGCTGGCACGGATGAAACTCTACTGCCTGAGCTTTGCCAAACAAGAGGCCCTGGACACTGTCCCTCAGTCTTCTCATCCATAGAATGGGAATAATGGACCTTTTTATAGGGTCATTGTAAGGGAACCCCAGTACATGCTGGTGGGTCTGCATTGCCAGCAGAGGAGTTCTACCCAGCCCTGTGGATGCGGCTGTATTGTTGCTGGTTAGCCCCTTTCCCTGGGGGTTCTGTCCCCCTGCTCTGGTTAATGTCCCCAAGCCTGTCCTGAGGACACCCCTTGGAGGGGTCCAGGTCAGGGATACCAGCCAGACCCTCAGCCGACATCCCCAGTGAGCCCCCACTCCTGCCCTAGCCTCTGCCCAAGTTCTGAAAGATGACGTGGTGGTTTGGAGCTGCACGTACCCCAGAAAGAACATATTCTTACACTTAATCTGTTCCTGTGGGCGGGAACCCTTGTAAATAGAACCTTTCGATGTGGGTACTTCAGATAAGGTGCTGCCCTCAGTCCTACTACTGAAGGCTTTACAGGGAGGAGAGAAAAGCCCCAGTGAGAGCCGCTAGAAGGTGGAAGTCAATGGAACCCAGGGGAGAAGGGAGAGGGTGCCACGTGCATGGCCAGTGACAGGAGCCCAGGACCCAGGATGGCCGGCAGCCAGCCCCGGAGCCCCAGTCTTCGGGAAAAAAGCACCTCCTCGATTTGGACTTTCTCCTCGCCTCACCATCTTAGCCTCAGATAAATCCCCACTGATGAAGCCAGCCCAGTGCATGGTGTTGGCTCGAGCGGTGAGGAAATGGAAACAGACGGGAGCTCTCCTACCAGGTGTAGGGTCTCTGCAAGCATCCAGTGTGCGCAGCATAATCTTCCCCAAGGCTCTTTTTGAAATGTTCTTAAAAAGAAAGGGAGACAGGACTGGGTCAGACTGTGGCTACTTTGTTCTCAGGCAGCAGTATGAACGGGGGGTCCCTCGGGGCTTCCATGCAGCCACCTGGGGGCAGAGAAAGTCCCCTCACTCCTACCCCAACCATCATCCTCTCCTGGCCTCCTACACCGAGCCCGGCCTGAGATTCCTGGTGCTGGATGGAGTCCCCAGCTGGGCACTTAAGAAATTGCTGTGAATAAGACAGCATTTCCATGCATTAGCTCATTAAATCCTTGCAATGAACCTGATTTTATTACCCCTCTTTTCTGTTCATCTCTGGGTGTGTGTCTTTTTAAGCTTTTTTTTCTTTCCTAGAAATCTTTTATTATTAGAGCATTACACTTTTCTCAGAACAAGTGTAATTTGCAGCAATTATGCAAGGCAATTATTTACCAAATACCAACGTTTAGCAATGTGGTTGAGCAGAAATGTAATTTCAGTGACAAAAACCATCACTCTGGTTACAAAAAATAATCAGAAAAATTTACTGGATTGAATGTGTTTTTGCAAGTGTTCTAAGAAGTCTTAAACCAAATATTTTAAGTAGATAAAACACTAATTTTAAATAGTTTGGTATACTATTTCTGTACATACATAAACTGGTCTGTTTTATAGGAAACCTGACTAGAAGTTTATCACTTGCACATAAAGTATTGTAAATCAAAGACAAGAGCTAATTGCCTTTTAACAAAAATACTCCCTGTGCAAAAAAAAAAAGCATAACCATAATAAATGAATCATTATAAATAATAATAAATTAAATAATAAAGATATTATTTAGTGCTTGGTAATTATCTGCTACAAAATATGTAACAAAATACATTTACTGGATTGTTTTTCAGTTGCAGTTGCCTGCTAGCATTCCAAATAAGGATTTCCCATAAACAAAAACTGCGGTGAAATTCGCTTAGTGGTTAGGATTTTTTTTCTTTTATTCTTTTATCTGCTTGCCCCACCATGTCCTGTACTATACTGTTAAAAACATTAAGAACCTGGGATTTGTGTTTCATATCAAGACATCATCAGAGTAATTTCAAATAATAAGAGTCCTTCATACAAAAAAAGATGTTTTGTGGTCCCAGTTATTTCAAAAAGTAATTATATTCAAACACCCTGACATATCATGCTTTAGCAATTACAGAACCATGATTTTGACACATGGCAATTTATAAGTCAGTCAAATGTGAACTGCTAAAAGATGGGAACAGCTATTCTTCTATAAAGAAGGGCTGCAAAATTCAGGTAATGACTTTATTTTTTCAGTTAGCATAACTAGCCCACAAAGTACACCATAATTTTTTTAGAAGTACAAATTCAAGGAAGGTAATACTTTTTTTTAAAATTTTTAAATTAAAAAATATATAACAACAAACACAAACATTCTTAACATATGATCATTCCATTCTACATATATAATCAGTAATTCACAATATCATCACATAGTTGCATATTCATCATCATAATCATTTCTTGGAACATTTGCATCTATTCAGAAAAAGAAATAAAAAGACAACAGAAAAAAATTCATACATACCATAAGCCTTACCCCTCCCTTTCATTGATCACTAGCATTTCAAACTAAATTTATTTTAACATTTGTTCCCCCTATTATTTATTTTTATTCCGTATGTTTTACTCGTCTGTTGATAAGGTAGATAAAAGGAGCATCAGACACAAGGTTTTCACAATCACACAGTCACATTGTGAAAGCTATATCATTATACAATCATCATCAAGAAACATGGCTACTGGAACACAGCTCTACATTTTCAGGCAGTTGCCTCCAGCTTCTCCATTACATCTTGACTAACAAGGTGATATCTACTCAATGCGTAAGAATAACCTCCAGGATAAACCTCTAGACTCTGTTTAGAATCTCTCAGCCATTGACACTTTGTCTCATTTCGCTCTTTCCCCTTTTGGTTGAGAAGGTTTTCTCAATCCCTTGATGCTGAATACCAGCTCATTCTAGGATTTCTGTCCCATGTTGCCAGGAAGTTCCATACCCCTGGGAGTCATGTCCCACATAGAGAGGGGGAGGGGAGTGAGTTTGCTTGTTGTGTTGGCTGAGAGAGAGAGGCCACATCTGAGCAACAAAAGAGGTTCTCTGGGGGTGACTCTTAGGCCTAATTTTAAGTAGGCTTGACCTATTCTTTGCAGGGATAAGTTTCATATGAACCAACCCCAAGATTGAGGGCTTGGCCTATTGCTTTGGTTGTCCCCACTGCTTGTGAGAATATCAAGAATTCTCCACTTGGGGTAGTTGAATTTTCCCCCTTCTTCACCATTCCCCCAAGGAAACTTTTAATAAGTTCCAAGAAGTTGGCAAGTCAATACAGTACTCTTTTTAATACAATAAAGCCGTATTTTTGTTGGAGTCACATATTACTTTAGTGATAACTGTCACTCCAAAAATATCACTTAAGTTAATACTGTGATTTTT
>PVIY010045285.1:0-19195 GCA_004026745.1 Myrmecophaga tridactyla | reverse complement strand
GCTCCTCAAAATAAAAATCAGTTTCCTGTATATGTGATACAAGCATCAACATTTGAGGGTCACTTAATTACCTAGCTGGTTTCATGGCAAGTTTTATGAGAACAAACATGTAAGAAGGGAAAGGGAAATTTCTGAGTTCTACAAAAGACCAAGAAGATAGATAACATAAAATGTTTTGTAATAAAATCTCATATTTATGTTTGAAAGGTTTTATCTCCTGTTTTATGAATTCTAAACTTTCAAATCATTAATGAAATCACATTGTGAAGGAATCATAAGCATTGGATTAATAGTTACTGAATGCAAGATTGGGGTAAACTTGGTGATTCATGTATACAGTACCTGCCCTCATGGCTCCTTTCTCAAAATATTTTCTAGCTTCTGAGTTCAACCTCTTGAGAGTATCACCAAAATTTTTTTTATATCAGCCTAAAACATGCATAATGCTATGATAAAAATATTATTATATATTTTGCACATTACCAGTGTTTTTTTAAGCCGTTGATGTTAAAAAGTCTTTTCATAAGCTTTAAGTTACAGGTAAGTATGAAAGAGTGGCAAAGTGTTAATAAATGCCTCCAAAACCTGCTTTGTTCAATTATGGTATTTACTAAATACTGAACACTAGAAAAAAGATAATGGTCAAAATCTTAATTTAGGGGGAGGAGAGGAATAGGTTAAGAAAAATTAGCAAAAATTCCATGACCCCATTTATTTATAGCACTTCTTTTTATTTCATGTCACGTGCTTTATTAGTCAATGGCTCAATAGTTTGTTTTAATTTTAATTTTAATTTTTTCAATAGATTTTTAAACCTAAAGAAAAAATAAAACAAAACAGAATAAAATAAAAGATTATAGGATGTGGGGTTAAAAATGGAAAGATTAAGAAATGTTGGGGTAAACTAGAGTAGACAAATGGGGAAAGAGAGTTAAGACCGACTTGGACATATACAGGCATTTTTATAGTCCTAAAGCACCCATTACAACTATGTAAAGGCTCATTTTCCACTGTCCTTCTCAAAAATCTAACCATAGCTCAATGCACTTTCCACTGTTCTCCCTCCTGCTGCCCTCCCCAAGTTACAGCTGGTTTCTCAGCAGATCAAATTATACAAACAGTTAAATAGTTTTAATTTTAGTAACTTCATTCCTTTATCCAACTAAGGTTTCTGGGTGTACTGTGTGCCAAGTACTATGCTGGTCACTGTTGATTGTCATGGACAAAATAGGAATATAATGCAAGTCACATATATAATTTTAAATTTTCTAAAAGTCACATTATGAAAAGTAAAGCAAAACAAGTGAAATTAATTTTAATAATATATTTTATAGAACTCAATATATCCTAATTTAACATTTCAACATTTAAACAATATCAAAAATTATTGATGAGACACTTTACATTTTTTCCATACTAAATCTTCAAATCCAGTGTGTTTTTTACACCTAGAGAATATTGCAATTCGGACTGGTCAGTTCAATAGCCGCATATGGGCTGGTTTCTACGATACTGAACAGAGTAGAGCCAGGACATGGATCCGTTTCAGGTCTACTGTCTCGCATCATATCAGGATGCGCATACTGTCTGATTGTCTCTCATTTTATAATATTAAACTGTTTAGTGGATACAGGTGTTGTCAGCATGATCTTTTAACAGATATACATTATCATTGCTTAAATCCATAATGCTTTGTAAAATGATTATGTTCTCTCATTCCTTCTGCATTTATTAGGTTGAATTTTTTTCTATAAAGAATTTACCACTTCAACTCTTTGGGTGCCCTGAGGTACAGTTCTTATATGAAAGACAGAATAAATACTTCACTCTTTTCTTTTATATGCCACTTTTCAGAATATTGAGTTGATTTCTTAGCCTCCTTGAAAGGAAACGCGTTTTGGGGGGTACTATCATCAAGACATGGATTTTAATATATATGATGTGTTTTAATCCGTTGTAATTATTATTCTTTTAGATGCTAAATTTGTCCCAAATCTGGCCAGCGAGTGCTCTTTCCAGCTGGCTCTTGTGTTCTTTTGACATAACTGCAGTAGACATCAGAAGCTTCCTTAATTATCAGCATGGAAGGTATTCCAGGTTTGTATTACGTATTTTCCAGTCATTTTCCAAGAAGCCCAGAGGAAAATGATATTTAGAGACCACAGTCTGGACCTCAGGAGAAAAAAAAAAATTCTAAGGGATAGGTAGAGGAGAGCAAGCCTACCAATAAGATTTAAAAGGTCTGGCCCAAGACTGGAGAAAAACCAAGAAAATTTGCGATATCAAAGAACCCAGGAAAGAAAGTATTTCAGAAAAGGGGACGGTGAATTATAGCAAATTCCACTGAGAGATCAACACAGTTGTTAGGGAGCACCAGGTGTCATAATTTATACCTTTTCTCCTTTCTGTTTATGCTCACTCTCTTGGCTTTAAATACCATCTCATGACTCTTGCTTTACAAGGCTACATGTGCTGGGCAGGCCATGAAAGTTCAGCTTTGGGAAGCCATTGGAGAAGCTCTTGGCACCCTTCCTGATCCCCTCCTAGGGGCATTTTGGAGCCAGTCTGTGTCCCCTTCATGAGTCCTTGGCCATATATAGGTTAAGAAAGACTGACATGGGAAAGTCTATGATTTGCCTTCCTCCCAGAATTTGCCCTCCAGGCAAAAGCAGCTTGAGATAATGAAAAGAGTGTAAAAAGTTTTATAGGCAGACAGTCTAGGACAAAGGCCCAGCAGCTTCAAACAACTAGGAGAAGGAGTTCTGTCCCTGGGAAAAAGAGGATATGGCCAATTCCTATAGGTAGGAAACTCCAAAAGAACTAACAAGCAAAAGCCCAGGACAAGACAGAGGCCCAGAAACACCAGGAAGGCCCTGCACACTGCATTCACCTTGAGCAGGCCTTCATGATAGATAGGCTGATGCTATTAAAATGTACAGTGTGCAATATAAGAGTACAAAACAAACAAAGAAACAGGAAATGATGGCCATCCAATGGAAGAAGATAAAAATACAGAAAATACTAACATAGTAGATGAAATGTGGACATATTGAACAAAGCCTTTTTTGAAAATGCTTTTGAAAATGCTCAAGTAGATCAAGGAAAATACAAAGAAAGAACTCAGTGATATGAGAAAAACAATGAACAGTATGAGCGTCTAAGTAAAGACATAGAAATTTTTTAAAGTGAATCAAACTTCCTAGGCCAGGTAAGCCCTGAAACCCAGAATTATCAGTCTCTCCAAGAGCATCAATGAGTTGCTTCTTCCTACCCCATAACATCTACACCCCTTTTCAACATGAAGTTAGAATGGCCATTGCCCAAATATCCCTAAAGAGTGGGAGAAGGACCAAAGGAGAAAGAGGAGTTATATCAAAGAAGATAGGCTTAAAAAAACTGAGTGTAACTACTGAATCATTATATTTTTATTTCTTTTTAGTTTCTAGTGTCTTAAATCAGCTAGAAGGAAACACCAAGAATGGTGGAACTATAACACATATTCAGGAGTTGTAACTATTATTTCTAAATTCTGAGATACTGAACTGTTTGTTTATAACCTGGTGGTTATAAACTTCAGGTATTTATATGACACCTGAGACTCGGAGTTAGATCTCAGAAGCTATGAAAGTCTGCAGTACCCCATATAGCAATTGTTTTAAAAGTTGAAAAAGGGATCTGACTTCGAGTAGAGATATGAGTGAAGCTGATCTGGAGAGGGCTAAGGTAAATCAGAATACAGGGTAAATAATGATATAGTCCATATTTTAATACTTCAACTTCCATGTGAGACCAAAAGAAGAGATGTTTATTTGGTGCAAAATTTATATTTTGGGTAATGCATTTCCTAATTTCACTTGTATGGTCAGTTTAATTGAACACCATAAGTACATGGAATCTTGACTAGGGCATGAGATTTTGTTGGTTAGTCCAAGTTAGTGTGATGCCCCGATATATCCCAGAATAATTTGGGCAGTGAATAAAAAAGTATTTGCAAGGTCCCCTTGAGGGACTGGGGAGAAAGGAGAAAATATTCAACTTCCCAATTTGGGGAGTTTCTGATATTCTTACAAGCAGTGGGGACAACCAAATTAACAGGCTGAGCCCTCTATCTTGGGGCTCACCCCTATGAAACTTAAGCCTGTGAAGGACAGGCCAAGCCTATGTAAAATTAGGCCTAAAAGTCACCCCTAAAGAACCTCTTTTGTTGTTCAGATGTGGCCTCTCTCTTTAGTCAACTCAGCAGTTGAACTCACTGCCCTCCCCCTACATGGGACATGACTCCCAGGGGTATAAATCTCCCTGGCAGTGTGGGACAAAAATCCCAGGATGAGCCAGGACCCAGCATCAAGGAATTGAGAAAGTCTTCTTGACCAAAAGTGGGAAGAGAGAGATGAGGCAAAACAAAGTTTCAGTGGTTGAGAGATTTCAAAAAGAGTCAAGAGGTTATACAAGATGTTACTCTTATGCATTATACAGATATCCCTTTTTAATTTATCGTTTAGTGAGGTGGCTAGAAGGAAGTACCTGCAACTGTTGAGCTATGTTCTAGTAGCCTTGATTCTTGAGGATAATTGTATAAAGATAAAACTTTAATAATATGACTATGGGATTGTGAAAACCTTGTGTCTGCTTAGCTCTTTTTATCCAAAGTATAGATGGATGAGTAAAAAAAAAAAAAAAAAAGGATAAAAATTAAATAAATAATAGGGGGGGACAAAGGGTAAAATAAATTGGGTAGATGGAAATACTAGCGGTAAATGAGAGGGAAGGATAAGGGGTATGATATGTATGAGTTTTTTATTTTTTATTTCCTTTTCTGGAGTGATGCAAATGTTCTAAAAAATGTTCATGGTGATGAATACACAACTATGTGATGATATTGTGAGCCATTGATTGTACACCATGTATGGAATGTTTGCGTGTGAAGATTTATCAATGAAAATTTTTTTAAAGCATAAACACTTTCGGGACACCATTAATTGCACCAGTATAAGCACATGGGAGTACCAGAAGGAGACGAAAAAGAGAAAGGGTCAGAAGAAATATTCAAAGAAATAAGTAATGATGACAGAGGACTTCTGAAACTTAGCCAAAGATGTGAATATGCACATCCACGGAGCACAGAGACCAAACAGTATAAACTTGGAGAAAAATATACTCCATCATATATTGATCATACTATGGAATGCAAAAGATGATGAGAGAGTTCTGAAAGTTGCAAGAGAAAAGAAACATATTATGTACAAGGGAGTCCCAATTAGATTGAATGCCAGTCTCTCTTCAGAAACCATGGAGGCAAGAAGGCAGTAGGTTTTGAAATACTCAAAGTGTCGAAAGAAAACAATTGCTAGCAAGAGATTTTATATCCAGTGACACTTTCTTCAAGGATGAGGGAGATATGAAGACATTCTCAGATAAATAAAAGCTGAAGGAGTTCATCACCACAAGACCTCCTTACAAGCAATGCTAAAGGGAGCTCTTCAGACTGAAAGGAAAGGACACTAGGCAGTGGTTCAAAGCAGCATAAAGAAATAATGTGGTTGAAAGGGGAAGCTTTGAGTCATGTATGTAGCTAGAATGAATATTAAAAGATAAAAGACTGCATAACACAGTGAACCCTGTTGTGGAAAATGGACTGGGGTTAATAGTACAAGTATAAGAAGGTTCTTTCATGAATAATAACAAATATATGACACTAATACAAGGTGTTAATAATAGGGTGGTATATGGGAAAACACACCTAATGTAAACTATGGCCTATATTTAATAGTACTATTTTAATATTCTTTCATCAATTATAACAAAAGTATCACACTAATACAGAATGTCAACAATAGGGGGGTATATGGGAACTCTCTATTTTTCACATTACTTTTTTGTTAACCTACAATGTCTCTAAATAAAAAACAATATATTTTAAACCCCAGACACAAAGTACTACAAATTGTATGATTCCATTTACATAAAATGTAAATATAAATAATCTATAGGACAGAAATAGATTAGTGGTTAGGTAGGGCTGGGAAGGACAGAGGGTTTGAGAGGTGGCTGCTAAAGGATATGGAGCTTTTCTTTTTGAAGTAATGAAGATGTTCTAAGATTAATTGTGGTGATGAATGCAGAACTCCATGAATATTTTAAAGTCACTGATAGTACACTTTGGAAGAATTTTATGATATGTGAATAATCTCAGTAAAACTGCTTATAAAAACAAACACACACACACAGAAAAGATAATATCACAGAAAGAAAGAAAAATAAAAAGAAAGAAAGAAAGACCAGTAGTAAAAGAAACCATCTGGGTAATTATAAATGTCAGTATTATTGTAGCACATTGTTTGGTATGTAATGACAGTTCTTACTTCCTACAGGTACTAAAATGTAAATGCATAAAAAGTAATAATAAATCTATGTTTTTGGACATACAGTATGCAAAAATATAAGGAAGAAGTACAAAAAATGGTATGGTAGGGAGAGAGGGATATAGGAAAAGTATATGTGCATGTTATTGAAGTTAAGTTGGTACCAAACCAGATATGATTGTCATATATTTAGGATGTTAAATTTTAACCATATGGTAACCATGAAGAAAATACATGATAAATATATCCAGATGGAAATGAGAAGTCACTCAATAGTGCACAACACAAAAAAATCAAATAAATACAAAAGAAGGCATTAACAAAAATGAGGGATAGAAAAGGAATAAAACTTACAAGTGCTAAATTACAAAATGGCAGAAGAAAGTCCTGTATTATCAGCAGTGACTTTAAATGTAAATGGAGTAAACTATCCGGTCAAAAGACAGATATTGGCAGAATGGATAAAAAAAAAGCATGACCTAGTTATATGCTGTCTGCAAATGATGTAATTTAAATTCAAAAATTCAAGTAGGTTGAGGTTGAAAGGATAGAAAAAATATATACCATGCAAATTGTAACCAAAAGAGAGGGAATAGCTATATTAATATCAGATAAAATAGACTTTAACTCAGAAACAGTGATGAGGGACAAAGAACATCATTATATATTGATAAAGGGGACAAAATGTAAGGGATGCAGTGAAGGCAGTACTGACATGGAAACTTATAGCTCCAAAAGCTTACAGTAAAAAAGGAGAAAGACTTTAAATCAGAGAACTAATCTCAATACTGGAAGAACTAGAAAAAGAAGAACAAAGTAAACCCAAAGTGAGCAGAAGGAAGGAAAAAGCAAAGATTAGATGTGATGATAAATGAAATAGAAATTAAAAAATCAACAGAGAGAATCAATAAAACCAAAAGTTGGTTCTTTGAAAAGATCAGTAAAGTTGACAAACCATTAGCTAGACTGACAAAGGAAAAAGAGAGATGATACAAATAACCAAAATCAGAAATGAAAAGGAGACATTACTACTGATTCAGATGAAATTTGAAAAAGTATAAGGTGGTATTATGAACAAATGTACAACAATAAATTAGATAACCTAGCTGAAATGGGCAAATCCATAGGAATACACAAACTACCTTCATTGAGTCAAGAAGAAATAGATTTAACAAACTGATTACTAGTAAAGAGATGAATCAGTAATCAAAAATCTCTCTACAAAGAAAAGCCCAGGACCAGATGGTTTCACAAGGGAATTCTACCAAAGATTCTGAGAAGACTTAACTCTAATTCTGCTTAAACTCTTCCAGAAAATTGAAGAGGAGGAAATACTCCCTAATTCATTCTACAAGGCTAACATCACCCTCATACCAGAGCCAGATAAAGATACTACAAGAAAAGAAAATTATAGACCAATATCTCTTATAAATATAGAGGCAAAATCCTCAACAAAATACTAGTAACAAAATCCAACTACATATTAAAAAATTATACACCATGATCAAGTGAGATTTATTCCTGGTATGCAAGGGTCATTCAACATAAAGAAATAAATTAAGGTAATGCACCATATTAACAGAATGAAGGGAAAAAAAACACATGAACATCTGAATTGCTGCAGAAAAGGCATTTGACAAAATCCAGCACGACTTCATAATGAAAACACTTAAAACACTAGGAATAGAAGGAAAGTTCCACAACATGATAAAAGGCATATGAAAGGCACACAGCTATCATCCTACCTAATGGTGAAGGCAGAAAGCTTTCCCTCTAAGATCAGGAACAAGACAAGGATACCCACTGTCACCACCGTTATTCAACATTTTATTGGAAGTTCTAGCCACAACAATCAGATAAGAAAAAGAAATAAAAATCATCCAAATTGGAAAGAAAGAAATGAAACTTTCCCCACTTGCAGAAGATGTGACCCTATGTACAGAAAATCCTGAAAAAAATCCCCCAAGAAAGCTCTTAGTGCTAACATATGAGTTCATCAAAGTACAAGATCAACATCCAAAAATTACCAGTGTTTCTATATGCAAGCAATTAACATTCAGAAGAAAGAAAAAAATTCCATTCACAATAGCAATCAAAAGAAGCAAATATCTAGAAATAAATCTAACCAAGGATGAAAAGGACACAGAAAACTACAAAACATTACTACAAGAAATTTAAAAAGAACTAAATAAATGGAAGGATATTCCATGTTATGGATTGGAAGACTAAATATTGTTAAGATGTCAATAATACCCAAAGCAATTTATAGACTCAATGCAATCCTAATAAAAATTCCAACCACTTTCTTTGCAGAAACAGAAAGCCAGCCATCAAATTTATATGCAAGGGTAAAGGAGAGAGAATAGCTGTCTTGAAAAAGAACAGATTTGGAGGACTCGCATTTCCTGATCTTAAAACTTATCACAAAGCCACAGTAATCAAAACACCATGGTACTGGCACAACTATAGACATATAGACCAATGGAATAGAACTGAGAGTTCAGAAATCAACCCTCATATTTACAGCCAACTGATTTTTGCAAAGTGGTTGTAAAGACTACTCATTTAGGAAAGAATAGTCTTTTCAACAAATGATGCTGGGGAAATTGGATCTCCACTTGCAAAAAAAAAAAAAGGAGGACCCATCCCTCACACCATATACAAAAATCAACTCAATATTAATCAAAGACCTTAATTTAAGAGCTAAAACATCAAACTTCTAGAAGGAAACATAGGAAAGCATCTTCAGTATCTTGTATTAGGTAATGGTTTCTTAGATTTTACACCCAAAGCACTTTGTAATAAAAGAAAAATAGATAAATAGGACCCCATCAAAATAAAAAAGTTTTGTTCCTCGAAGTATTTTATCATGGAAGTAAAATGACAACCTTCACAATGGGAGAAAATATTTGGCAACTATATATATGTGATAAAGGATTAATATCCAGAATATATAAAGAAGCCCTTCAACTTAACAGCAAAAAGACAAACAACCCAGTTAAAACAATGGGAAAAAGACTTGAACAGACATCTGTCCAAATTAGATATACACATGGCCAGAAAGCACGTGAAAAGATGCTCAGCATCAATAGCCATCAGGGAGATGTAAATCAAAACTATGATAAGATATGATTTCACACCCATTAGAATAGCAGCTATTAAAAAAACAAAAAATAGGGAATGTTGGAGAGGATCCATAAAAATAGGAACACTCACTCATTGCTTGTAGCAGTCACTGTGGTAGACAGTTTGGTGGTTCCACAGAAAGCTAAGTACAGAACAACCATATGACCTGGCAATCTCACTTCTAGGTATATACCCAAAATAATTGAAAGCAGGGAATCAAACTGATGTTCATGGTGGAATTATTCAAAGTTGCCAAAAAGGTGGAAGCAAGCCAAGTGTCCATCACCTGATGAATGGATAAATAAACTGTGGCATATACATACAATGGAATCTTATTCAGCCAAGAAAAGGAATGAAGTCCTGATATATGCAAAAATATGGATGAGGTGGTTCAGTGAGAATGCTCGCCTTCTATATGGGAGACACGGTTTTGATTCCCAGACCATGCACCTAAAAAAAAAAAAACATGGATGAACCTAGAAGACATCTTGTGGAGTGAAATAAGCCAGACACAAAAGGACAAATATTGTATGATCTCACTGATTTGAAACAATTAGAACAAATAAACTCATAGAGTCAGAATCTAGAATATGGTTTACCAGGGGATGGGGTATAAGGAATGGAATGTGTGGGCTTACAATGTACAGGGTTCCTATTTGGAATTATGGAAATGTTTTGGCAAAGGATGGTGGTGATGGTACCACAACATTGTGATCCAATTAGCAGCACTGAAATACATATCTGAACATGATTGAAAGGGGAAATGTCAGTTTGTATACTTGGTAACAGAATAAAAATTAACAAAAAATCCATTTAAAAAATCATCCAAATGAATCCCATTAGACTAAGAATAAAATCTAAAATCCTTTGAACTTCTAGTACTGGATAATATGAAGTAGGCACAGTCCACCCTATTTTTCCTGCTATTTACCTCTCTTCCAAAAAAAAAAAAAAAACTTGACAAAATAGATAAAGCAACTAGAAGAAGAAAGAAACAGCAGGAAAAAAGAAAGCAGACTGGCTAGGGATCAGAACACAGTCAGCAACCTGGGTTTTGTTTTTTGTTTTGTTTCCTGTATGTATCAACCCAAGTTCAGGAAAAGAACCCAACCAATGCCAATGAACATAGCTAGAAAATAAAGAAATAAAGCCCAAAGAATGATCCATTCTCTTAAACTGAAGGACTGGGAAAGGGTGGCCCATCAGGACAGAAACATTTCAACTATTCCTGCCCTATTCCAAATGAATGCCACATGAAAAGCCAGGCAGCCATGCCCTTTTCCCTCCTCAGCAGGCATTGCAACCCAGGTACTGTGAGCAGAAACCTACCTTCTGTTTCTATCCTACAATGACATGATGGTGCTCCTCCTCTTCCCAAATAAAGGCAGGAACCAGAGATAACTAGAGAAAGGGCTTTTTACAATCTGTATACGAAATCCAGGCAGACCTCTGAGCTGCCCATGCTTACAACTAACAAGAAACAACACAGCGAAAGGTTTGAAAATTGAACACTATTCAGGAAAAATGCTCAGAATTCAGATTGGTTTCTGAGAAGCATGCAAGAGGAGCAGACAGGAATAGCAATGCAAAATCTTTGACAACCAAATTGAATTTGAACCACAGTCCATAATATTGGGCTAGGGTGTGCATTCTTAACATAAACAGGTTTAAATAGGAATCAGAAGCTCAAATATGTACTCATAATGTTCAGGGTAAAATATACAATTACTCACCAGACCAAAAAAATATGAAAGTCTCAACAATCAAGGCAATCGACAGACACCAATACAGATGTTGGAATTATCAGCAAGATTTTGAAGCAGCCATCCAAAAATGCTACAACAAGCAATTACTAATACTCTTGAAACAAGTGAAAAAATACAAGATCTCAGCAAGGAAATAGGTGATATTTCAGACTGAAAACTGCAATAAATGAAGTTAAAAATTGTCTCAATTGACTCAATGGCAGAATGGAATTGACAGAGAAAAAGAATCAGTGAATCTGAAAACAGATCAATAGAAATTATCCAATCTGAACAATAGAAAGAAAACATTGAAAAAAGTGAAGAAAGCCTCAGAGACCTATGGAACAATAACAAAAGATCTAATATTTGTGTAATCAGAGTCCCAAAGGAGAGGAAAAGACTTCAGGACTAAAAAAAAATTGTAGAAATGATGGCTAAAGAATCCCAAATTTAGCAAAATCTATAAGCCTACAGATCAAAAAACTGGCCAAGCCCCTAACAGAATAAACTGCAAGAAATCCAGGCCCAGATACATCATAATCAAATTTTTAGAAACTAATGACTAGGAAAATATCTTGAAAGCAGCCAGAAAGAAATGTATCATCTATTGGGGAAAATATATATTAGAATTACAGAGGATTTCTCATCAGAAACTATGAAGGCCAGAAGGAAGTGGTACAACATTTTTTAAGAGCTGAAAGAAAAGAACTGTCAATCCACAACTTCATATCCAGTTAAAATATTCATCAGGAATGAAGATGAAAGAACTCAGATGAAGGAGAACTAAAAGAACTTGTTGTCAAAAGAAATTATCTAAAAGAGTGGCTAAAAGTTTTTTTACACAGAAGAGAAATTACAGGATGAAAATCCAAAGGCGTCATGGTAAGAAGGCTCTAAAGGATGCAGCCCCTGGCCCTTGCCTCATTCCACTGTACTGTCTCTCAGTTCTCCAGATACACCAACCTCCTTGCTGTTCTTCCACCTTACCAAGCCTGCTCCTGCCTCAGGGCCTTTACACTTGCTGATTCTCCTCCCAAGAAAGTTTGTGCCCCAGATTTCTGTGAGGCTAGCTTTCTGTCTTTATTCGGTTCCTACATAAACCTCAATTTCTCAGAGAGCACTTCTCTAACCATTCCATCTGAAATGGTATTCCCATCATTTTCTCTTTCCTAAGTTTTATTTTTCTTTATAACACTGATCATTACCTGACAGTATATATTTATTTATTTGTTTATAGGTTAATATTCTGTCTCCCCACTGGAATAAAAATTCCATAAAGGCAAGGACTTTGTCTTATTTTTCACTAATATATCTCCTGTACCTTAGGCAGTAGTTGACCAATAGTAAATACTCAATAAATACTTTCTGAATTAATAAAGGAAAGAAGGAAGGAAAATCTTGATTGGATTCAGTGATATTTAGGTCTTTGGTACAAAGGACTCAATATCATCACCTGGATAGAATTTTTTTTTAAACCCTGCTATTAACATCATGTGCCTTCGACATTGTAAACGTAATTAACAGCACTGAAATATATATCTGAATGTGGTTAGAAGAGGAAGTGTTATAGCATACATATGGGAATAGGATAAAAATTATTTAAAAACCCACGAAACTGCTCTATACAAACAGTGAACCCTAAGTTAAATCATGACTATAGTTAAAGTACAATTATAAAAATGTGCTTTCGCCTATTGTAATAAATGTACCACACCAATGCAAGGTGTTAATAATAGGGTGGTATATGGGAATCCTGTATTTTATGCATGATTTTTCTGTAAGCCAACCATTTCTCTAATGAAAAGTTTCGTAAAAGACCTTACCCCCCTTCTTTCTCAACTCTCCTTTCCAAGGAGTGGGAAGAAAAAGAGGGAAAAATAGCAAAAATGTACACCACTCCCCTCTTGCCCAATGCAGGTTTTCAAATTTGGGTGAGCCCGTGCTGGATATGGTGCAGTAGGAAAGAGGAGTACAGCTTTGGAATGGATGTAAAATTAAAATTCTGATTTGGATTGGGAGAAAAAAATTACCAAATTACTAAATAAGTAAATTTTCTAATCCCCAGTTTAAAAAAAAAAAGGTCATGGACTTGATGAAGTCTCAAATAAAGACATTAATATATAATTTATAGGGGTGACACCCTAGCATATCTAGGAGAATTTTTTAAATTAACTAGTTCCCTAGCACAGTTTGAAGGTAGAGTCTTACTACAGTTAAAATGGTAAGGAGAATAAAGGAAAGTTCTACCATGTGAGATAATTCTCAGGAAGTGTAGGTACAAGTTAACGAGCTAAAGTGGGAAATTCAGAAGAGACAAATTTTAATTTCAAAAGTAGGTGCCTAGAACCATAGGGTGCTACAGGGTTAAATGAAGGTATTAATTTCTGAAATGGGAAATAAGGAAGCCAGTAAAAAACTACCTCAATAATTTGCATATCAACCAACATTCTACACACAGAGAATCCCTATCATACTTGAGGTACTCTGGGAGATGTCAAATTTTAAGATTTTTTGCCTTTATGAGCCTTACAAATAGCTGGGGAAACTGGATGGATGACATGACAAGATCATAACAAAGGACTTGGTTTGTGTTTTTGATTATGTGAATTTTAAGTTGTGTTCATTCCTTAATCCTTTCATCAATATTTACCAAGTGCCTACTGTGTGCCAGACCAGGCACTGAGTTGCTCTGGCAGTCCCAAATATTTACAGTTCCCAAAACATAAAGTATCAGAGCATACTTCCATGCTTTTCCATATTCTAAGCCTGCTTCCTGGAATGCCTGACTTCCCCATGTTCTCCTATCAAATTTCTACTCATTCTTCAAAACTCCATTGGAAAAGGAGTTTGGGTTTTAACTAACTTCATATAATCCCTATTGCAAACTCCTCCAAACCAACCACTACAATGTAGATGAATTAACAAGGGGAAAAAATGAAAACTCACTCTATCACCAAAAATTAGCACTGAGAGTCAAGCTCTGTAATTATAGAATCTGGGAAGATTTTCCACAGTTAAACACCTGAAAATTAATTGAGTAGTATTTTTAGAGGCCACTGTGGCTTGCCTTCCTGAATTAGATAAAGAAACCTTCTCCACTACCCAACCTAGCAGTCAGAAATCAAGGTCTATATGTGGACAGCCATTCTTCTGACAGAATCTTGACAGCTGACTTTTTAAACCACTAACTGTGAAATTTCAGGGAGATACAGGCTACTTTTTGAAGACCCCTCATATACATCCCAGACTTACTTCCTACCTGTATATTTACTAGGTATTGATGATCTATCTGTCTTTTGGCAGAAAGAAAGAAGGTAGTGTGTAGGCAGAGAGGGTAAAAACAGTATAGCTTAATATAGCTACAGATGGATGGCTATAGGAATATTTATAGATATATGCATATACAGAGGTTAGCATAAGCATATATATTTCCTTCCTTTTTTTCAGGTGAGAGGGTCTAGAAGTAATGCTATCCTAGTAGCAATAAGCACACCTAGCACCCAAATTTTGGTTTCTAATACCATCCCCCATTAAAAGGAATCAGAGTTCCTTGAAGAAATGACTGATTCTCAGACTGGGGCAGGAAATATACAAGTATGAGTCTAGAGTATCTTGCAGTGCCAGAAAATGAGAAAATGTTAGAACATACAAACACAAAATGACAGGGGTATGTAAAAGGAACACATGCACCAAATGAAAGAGCTCCCAATGGCCAAAACTGGAACAATTTGAGCAACAAATTAAAGAAAGTATATTGGATTAAAACTCCAAACTGACATAAATTATTAAATGGATAACCAAATAAATGGAGGAGTATGGTCAAATCTTCCATTCTGAATAATTCCAAATAATTTATGTAGACCCTCTACCCTCAAAGAGGTGGAACATAACAACCCACTCCTTAGATATGGTGTGTGCACATGGGGATTTTCTTGCAAACAGTATGGTACGGAAAGGGGGCAGGGATGTCAACCTTGATCACCAAGTCATGATGTCTACAGGGTGCCATGCTGATAGTATGTACACTGATGTGATGCGCTTGGAATAGCAGTTTATCACTGTGATCATCCTCCCAAAATCCATTCCCCCCATCTAATCACGAGAAAAACATTAAACCAGTCCCAACAGGGGGACATTCAACAAAAGACCGGATCTTTACTTTTCAAAACTGTCAAAGTTCATCAAAAACAACAAACATCTGAAAAACTGTCACAGCCAAGAGGAACTTAAGGAAACAAAATATAATGTGGTGTCCTGGATGGGACCCTGGAACAAAATAAGGACATAAGGTAAAAACTACAGAAATCTGAGAAAAGCATGGACTTTAGTCAATAATAATGTAGCAACATTGGTTCATGTGACAAATGTACCATACTGTAAGATGCTAATAATAAGATAAACTTGTATGGAGTGTATGCTAATAATAGGAGAAAATATACTATCTTCATGGTTTTTCTACAAGTTAGTAACTGTCCTAAAATTAAAAGTTCATGTTACAAAGACAAGATCGAAAGCATTATGTAGACAGGGCCTGGTTTCTGTTTTGATCACACTGGTTTTCCCAGGTCATAACACAGTACTTGGCACTTATTGGATATTGAATTAGTACTTGTGACATGAACAATGAATGATGTTAATTTTTTTAACCATCCTTGGACAAAAGAGGAACTGGACAATGATAATTCTCCAAAACCAAGACACCTGGACAGGAGCAGCCAAATGGTTATATCCACCAAACCAGAGAGCCCTGATACTAGTAACACTGTCAATCCAATCAAAACTCACAATTATTTTGGAAACTGGCTCTTTATAAGGCAGGGTTTTTAATAAGGTTATTAATTTATTTTTACTTTCTTATGAAGGTAGAAAAATTGAGAGAAGACATTGAAACGCAAAATGCAATCTGCAAAGCCCCGGACCTAGCCATGAACTCTACCAGTTGTGTCTGCACAAGCTTTACTGGAGGACCGTAAGATAAAGTAATGTTTTCCATGTGAAAAATACAGGCTGTTAGGAAGAGAACAGATTTATCGTTTAGTTGTGGATTTGACTACTGGGTAAACAGGTTGATGGGGGAACTGGTACAAGAGGTTTGGAGTAGTAAAGAGAAAAGTAACTGGAAGAGCAAGAGAAGAGAAAACATTTATGTTTCATTCCAAATATTTCACTAAATCTGTTTTAGATTTTGGCCGCTAGAATTGTCCTTCCAGTGCAAGGCCTGGACCAACATTTTGCATCAGAATGACAAGAGAAGGCTGAGAAAAATAAAGATTCCTTAACTCCACCCGCATCTAGTGAATCAGAATCACAGGGAAAGAGGCCCAGAAGTCGCAATTCTTAACAAGCTCCCCACATGATTCTTGTGATTCTTTTGTAGAACATTGGAAAACTGCCGCTACGGTGAGTTGTGACAACCTCTCCAGGGGTTAAAAAAAAAAACAGAAACGCTGACCTACATCAGCTTCATAATTATTTCAGATGATCAGGATGTAATTCAACATCCTGGAGGAGGTAAATAGCCAAATGACTTTTCTATAATTCTGTGAGCATTTTTTTAAAAATAAAGGTTAATTTGAGGTTAATGTAAGCACACAAAGATCAAGAAAGACATTTTTTACTGATGGAGAAAACATCTCACTCACCCAAGCTCACAATGAAACTAAGCCACTTTAATGAAGAAAAAGTAATTTTTACGAGGTCTGGCACGTACATCTGAAAATATTTAGCTCTAGTTTCAACACAATGAAATTAAGCCCCAAACTTGATTTGAATTCAGCTATTGTTTCCTTGTGATTAAACAAATATTTATGCCTCAGATGGCTTATAAATCCACAGTCCAAAAGTTTGGTTTTGGCTTGTCAGTTTGAGGGTACAGTGTCATGCTGAGAAAAAGTCCGACCTGGAGCGATGCGTGTGTACATTTTTATTGAGCATAGCACTCATGAGACACACTTATAAAGAGAAATTGTTCCTAGGGAAAGTTTGAGTTACTCAAACTTTGTTCTAGCTTATTTTTGCTGTATACTTTTAGCAAACAATGTCATCACACAAACAGCACTTGGGACTCATGGAACTATATTAAATTCATAAAGCTTATTCTCCGACCATGGGATGGCTGAGTATATTTTCAACTAGAGTTAAGGATTTAAGTTTGTCTAAAGTCACCAGTTTTAGAGGCTTGTGTTTTCTTCATTTGTTTTTATGTTGAAAGCAATCCTCACACAGTTCCTGTAAGTAGGGGAGGATGAATATACTTGTTCTAACGAGAGTCTGGAAATCATAAACCCTGTATCTCATAGGGGTTGATTCAATCAACTATCGGATAATTCACCATAATATGCATTAATCTCCATTCCAAAGCTTCTTCTCAGTTTTGAATGCACCTTCCTCCTAGTCAGAAGGATTAATACCAATAATGGGGACAGAGCTGCTCAGCGAACAGTGAGTCTTGGTCTCCACCTCTAGCCTTCCTGAAAGAAGAGCTTCTGAGTCTTACCATTTTGGTTAAAGGCTTCCACTGGAAAGACAGAATGTGACAGGACTTAGATTTTGTTTCGTCACCTATTAGGCATCAGTTTAATCAGCTTTAGAACTCTTCATTGCAGTTGGGGAAGTAAAGAGAATTTCTAACTACCATCTACCTGGAATAGAGACTTAAGTCAATCATTTCACTGACGTGTAAGCTCCTGGCATGTAGGGACATGTTTCCTTTATCATTGAACCCCACAGTTCCTAACCACACCGCCACACACTCGATAAACGCTTGTTGACTTCAATTCATAAATTTATTTTATAAATTAGTAGCCTTTCTATTTTCCTTGAAAATATTTCCAGATACAGCTTAAATTAAGTTCTCTATACTTAGGACCCTTAATTTTTTTTCGCCGGGGGTGGGGGTGGGGAGCTGTAGTGCAGGGGCCGGGAATCGAACCGGGTTCCTGCATGGCAGGTGAGAATTCTACCACTGAACTACCCTCGCACCCCCCAGGACCCTTAATTTTAAAAGACTCCTAGGGTCCTTAAACAAATTTATGACTAAAGAGTTGAGTTATTTTTGTTTTACTATTTTCATATCATAGTAAAAGAATAATATAGAATTAATTTTTAGACTAGTCCTCAATAAGAAAAATTTATTTTAAGATTCAGTAGAAATATTTTATTCTAATATGCTGAATTTGAAATGTAGGTTTGTAACATTGATTAAATTCAACATTTCTAACTGATTGGATAAAGGAAAGAGAAGCCGAGTTGCTGGAAAAAGAATTATGACCAAGGAAAAGATTTTTCATTCAGTTCTTTCAGGTGAAAGACAATATTGGAATTATCCCAGTCCTAATAGTTCAAGAAAGGATCCTGGATTGATACCTCTTGTGTTGGGTGGTAATGCCTAATAAAAATATTTCCGACAGTGGATATCCAACAGTAGATGCAGAGAATGCAAACACAAACCATTGGTAGCAAACCTTTGGAATCAAGTTTATTTGTTCTTTGCAGAAACACATCTATCTTTATAAAGAACGAAATGAACATATAAGCAAGCAGACACCAACCTGAGGTAATGACAGACAGATAATAAAAACTAAAATAATTTTGTAGTTCTGAGTTTGATTAAATAATTTTAAAGATTTCATTTTTCTAAAATTGTGCTTGAGGATAACTTCTTTTTTTAACTTTTTATTGTATAGTATAACATATATACAAAGCAAAGAAATAAAAAAGCAATAGTTTTCAAAGTACTCTTCCACGAGTCGTTATAGAACAGATACCAAAGTTTGTCATGGCTACCATACAATCCTCTCAGATTTTTTTACTTCTAGCTGCTCCAGAATATAGGAGGCTAGAAGGCTTATATAAATATTTTTTATCATCACAATCAACTTTTTTTCTCTTCTTTTTTTTGTGGAAAATAACATATACACAAAAAAGCAATAAATTTCAAAGCACAGCACCACAATTAGTTGT
>PVIY010045284.1:0-19194 GCA_004026745.1 Myrmecophaga tridactyla | reverse complement strand
TGTCCCATGTTGCCAGGAAGGTACACATCCCTGGGAGTCATGTCCCACGCAGAGAGGGGAAGGGTGGTGAGACTGCTCATCATGTTGGCCGGAGAGAGAGGCCACATCTGAGTAACAAAAGAGGCCCTCCTGGGGGTGACTCTTAGGCCTAAATTTTAAGTAGACTTGACCTATCCTTTGTGGGGTTAAGTTTCATATGCACAAACCCCAAGTTGAGGGCTCAGCCTGTTGCTTTGGTTGTTCCCACTGCTTGTGAGACTATCAAGAATTTTCCACTCGGGAAAGTTGAATTTTCCCCCTTTCTCATCTTAAAGTAGGCTTAGCCTTTGCTTTGTAGAGGTAAGTTTTAATGAATGAACTTTGAAAGGTAAAGTTAAGAACAGAGGTTATCAGGAAATGAAAAGACAGTCAAGATTGGGCATTTGGTGCTGAGGGAATACAGATTGTATAACAGGATTGATTGTAAAATTTAAGAAATGGTTAGCACAATAATACTAGAATAGTAAATGAAGCTGAATATGAGTATGATTGAGGGAGAAGGGCTGGGTGGCATGTATGAAACCAGAAAGAAAGATAGAGGATATCAAGACTGAGTTGGTATAACTTAGGAATGCCTAAAGTAGACAAGGATGGTGATTAAATGTACAAATATAAAAATGTTTTTACATTAGAGAGAACAGATGGATCTCAACATTTCAAGGAGTTGAAAAATAGATGGTGTTTTCATTTGTAAAAGCTACCAGAATGCAAAATATCAGAAACAGAATGGCTTTTAGAAGGGGGAATTTACTAAGTTGCAAGTTTACAGTTCTAAAGCCTTGAAAATGTCCAAACTAAGGCATCCGGGGAAAGAAACCTTGATTCAAGAAAGGCCAATGGGTACAGAACACCTCTGTCAACTGGAAAGGCACATGTTGACACCTGCTAGCTTTCTCTTCCAGTTTCCTATTTCATGAAGCTCCCCAAGGGGCGTTATCATTCTTCATCTCCAAAAGTCTGTGAGTGTGCGTTCTGTTGTTTCTAATGCTTTTTGCAAAATGGTTCCCTCTTAAAGAACTCCAGTAAGCAACCTCATCTTGTATAGGTAGAATCACATCTCCATGGAAACCATGTAATCAGAAGTTACAGTTCTGTGGGTCACGATCTCCATGGAAACAATAAAAAAGATCCCACCCAGCAATATTAAATGAGTATTAAAGAACTTGGCTTTTCTGGGGTGCACAGCAGATTCAAACTAGCACAAATGGTATACAGGAAGAGGTATAATCAATGGAAGGTAGGATCTATAGTCAACAGTAACATAGTAATATGCTTCCACTGAATGTAACAAAGGCATTATGCCAAAACTAAATGTCAACAAATGGGGGGCATGGGGGAATGGTATGGATTCTATGTGGAAGAAAAGGAATGTCTTCATATAGATTATGGTGGTGAAGGCATGTCTGTTTACTTAGATTAGATTGTATGCTGTGTGAATAAAACTTTAAAAATGAACTGAGTTGCAGCCCCTTGGAGGGCAGTGTGGTTGTTCCACAGGGGGCTAGGGGTGGGATTTTCCTCTGATCTTACAGCCCTGTTGCTAGGTATATACCTGGAGGAACTGAGACTGGGGATAGGAATGCACATTTGCATATTGGTGTTTTTGGCAGCAGTGTTCTGGATTTACAATGGATTGAGATGGCCTAAGGATGCAAAGATTGAGGAATTGAACAGGAAACTGTGGTGTTTGCATACAGTGGGCTACTGAGTGGCTTTCAGAAGGAATGAATTTGTGAGGCTTGCAACTAGGTGAATGAACCTTAAGGGCTGCATGTTGAATAAAATGTCAGAAACAGAAAAACAAATATTATCGTGCCTCACTCATATGGATTAACTGTAATATACAAACTCAGAGAATTGAAGTCGAGAGGTTGGAGGATCAGGTTGGGGCCTATTCTAAAGGTTCCTAGACTGTAAGCTCTTACAGCAGTCACATATATTTAGAAGTTATAACTGATATTTCAAACTTCTGAGATGCTGAGTTATTTGTATATTACCTGGTTGTTCCCTGAAACTTCAGATATTTATGTGACACCTGAGACTCAGAGTTAGAGCACTGAGACTATGAAAGTCAGTATTACCCCATTCAACAACTGTTGAAAAAGTTAAAAGTATGAATAGACTTCATCTAGAGATACAAATGAAGCTGATCTGGATAGGACTAAGGGAAATCAGAATACAGGATAAAGAATGGTATGGCCCATATTTTCAGACTTCAAGCTCCTTGTGAGACCAAAGGAAGAGATGTTCATTTGGTGTGAAATTTATATTTTGGACAGCATATTATCCAATTTAGCCTGTATGGTCAGTTTGCTTGAACACCATAATTACATGGGATTTTGAATAGTACATGCGATTTTGAATAGTGCTTGAGATCTTGTGGTTTGTACATGTTAGTATGATGCCCTGATACATCCCAGAGTAATTTGGCCAGAGAATGAAAAAGTATTGTGAAGTCTCCTTGGGGCACTAGGGAGAAAGGAAGAAATATTAAACTTGCCCATCTGGGGAATTTCTGATATTCTCACAAGCAGTGGAAACAACCAGTTCAAAAAGGCTGATCCCTCAGTCTTAGGGCTTGCCCCTGTGAGGCTTACTCCTGCAAAGGAGAGGCTAGAACTATGTGATGATATTGTGAATTACTTACTATATATGTGAAATGGAATGATCATATGTTAAGAATGTATTTGTTCATTTGTTGTTAAATTTTTTTTTAATTAGCAAATAAAAATAATCAAAAAAAAGGAGAGGCTAAGTGTACTGATAATTATGCCTAAGAGTCACCCCCGAAGAACCTCTTTTGTTGCTCATATGTGGCCTCTTTTCTCTAAGCCAACTTGGCAGGTGAACTCACCACCCTCCCCTGGAACATGACTCCCAAGAGTGTAAATCTCCTAGCAACATGGGACCTGATTCCTGAGGTTGAGCTGGGGCCCTGCATCGTGGGAATAAGAATGCTTTCTTGACCAAAGGGGGGAAGAAAGAAATGAGACAAAATAAAGTCTCAGTGCTTGAGAGATTTCAGAGTTGGGAGGTTATTCTTATGCATTATATTGATACCCCTTTTAGCTTATGGTGTATTGGAGTGGCTAGAGGGAAGTACCTGAAACTGTTGAACTGTGTTCTAACTTGCCTTTATTCTTGAGGAAGACTGTATAACTCTATAGCTTTTATAAAGTGACAAGTGTGGAAACCTTGTGGCTGATGCTCCTTTTATCCAGGTTATGGACAGGTTAAGTGTAAAAAAGGGGGGAGGGGATAAAAAAAGTGAATAATAATAGGGGCAGATAAAGGGTAAAAATTGGATAGATTGAAATACTGTGGGTCAGTGACAGGGGTGTAAGGGTATGGGATGTATGAATGCTTTTCTCTTTTTTTCTTTTTATTTCTTTTTCTGGAATGATGCAAATGTTCTAAAACTGGTCATGGTGAAGAATACACAACTACGTGATGATATTGTGAGCCATTGATTGTATAATATGGTTGGACTGTACATGTGTGGATATTTCTCAGTAAAAATATTTTTTAAAAAACTAGGTTTCAAAGACATGGCACCTTCCATGTCTATGGAAAACATTCACAGTAGCTTTATTAGGTGAATGCTTGTAAATATTCAATATTAAATTCAATTTGCATCACAATAATGTTTGAAAATGCATTATTAGTAATGCCTGAATATTTCAAACAGCCAACTTGAAGTGTAGAAGACTTGCTCTTAAATAACTCTATTGAGGTGATATGAATACTGAAAGAGGCTTCCTCTGACTTGACTCCAAATCTCTAACCAACAACTATATCCTTGCTGGTGAACTTTTATGAGGGAACATCAAGATTGAGAGGTGCCTTCCTGACCCTGCCAGAAGCGTAGTGTAACCCATGGCAAGGGCAATAATAGCTACCAAATCTCCTGCCTTTGCAGTGGGTACACAAAAGATGACTTCAAATCATATCAGGTTTCTCTACTTGTTCTATGTCATGCTTGGGTCCTTCAGTGGGGATGGTTCAACTGTCCTTGGTTCTAAGATGCACATTCAGGGTGTTTGCCTCTCTATTTGAAAACCATCTTCTTGCCTTCTGGAATATCGGATAGCTTGACTTCGATTTTTTTATTTAATTTTTTTATTAATTTTTAAATTAAAAAAAAGTTACAACAAAGAGACACAAACATTCTTAATATATGATCGTTCCATTCTACATATATAATCAGTAATTCACAATATCATCACATAGTTGCATCATGATAATTTCTTAGAACATTTGCATCAATTCAGAAAAATAAAAAGACAACAGAAAAATAAAATGAAAACAGAAAAAAAAGATTAAAAATACCATACCCCTTACCCCTCCCTTTCAATGATCACTAGCATTTCAAACTAAATTTATTTTAACATTTGTTCTCCCTATTATTTATTTTTATTCCATATGTTCTACTTGTCTGTTGACAAGGTAGATAAAAGGAGCATCAGACACAAGGTTTTCACAATCACACAGTCACATTGTGAAAGCTATATCATAATACAATCATCATCAAGAAACATGGCTACTGGAACCCAGCTCTCCATTTTCAGGCAGTTCCCTCCAGCCTCTCCATTACGTCTTGGATAACAAGGTGATATCTACTTAATGCGTAAGAATAACCTCCAGGATAACCTCTGGACTCTGTTTGGAATCTCTCAGCCATTGACACTCTGTCTCATTTCACTCTTCCCCCATTTGGTCGAGAAGGTTTTCTCAATCCCTTGATGCTGAGTCTCAGCTCATTCTAGGATTTCTGTCCCACGTTGCCAGGAAGGTCCACACCCCAGGGAGTCATGTCCCACGTAGACAGGGGGAGGGTAGTGAGTTTGCTTGTGTTGGTTGGAGAGAGAGGCCACATCTGAGCAACAAATGAGGCTCTTTTGGGGGTGACTCTTAGGCCTAATTTTAAGTAGGTTTGACCTATCCTTAGTAGGGTTAAGTTTCATATGAACAAACTCCAAGACTGGGGGCTCAGCCTATAGCTTTGGTTGTTCACACTGCATGTGAGAATATCAAGAATTCAACTTGGGGAGGTTGAATTTTCCCTGTTCTCACCATTTCCTGAAGGGGACTTTGCAGATACTTTTCCACTCACCTATCAAATCACTCTGGGATTCATCGGGGCATCACTCTGGACAAACCAACAAAATCTCATGTCCTACCCAAAGTTCCATGTACTTATGGTTTTCAACCAAGCTATCTACGTAAGTTATATTAGGAAATGCACTAGTCAAAATACAAATTTTGTACCAAATAAACATTTTTTGCTTTAGTCTCACACATAAGTTGAAATTTTAAAATATTAAATATTTTCAGCACCCTGCAGTAATGACATTCCTTTGTTCTTCCTCATGCAAAAACATTTTTTAAATTTGTACATCTAGTCACTATCATTTACACTCTA
This sequence comes from Myrmecophaga tridactyla, assembly GCA_004026745.1. NCBI lineage: Eukaryota > Metazoa > Chordata > Mammalia > Pilosa > Myrmecophagidae > Myrmecophaga > Myrmecophaga tridactyla. The sequence goes on along the minus strand of PVIY010045284.1, from coordinate 13,733 downwards.
GGCATTCCTAGATTATACCATCTCCGTCTTTATCGTCTTTCTTTGTGGTTTCTTTTATACCCCCAGCCCTCCTCCCTCTCTCATTCTCACAATCAGCTTCATTCAGTGTTTTAACATAATTGTATTACAGTTAGGTAGTATTGTGCTGTCCATTTCTGAGTTTTTATATTCAGTCCTGTTGCACAATCTGTATCCCTTCAGCTCCAATTACCCTATTTCTATCTCCTGATGCTCTCTTTACGAATGAAATATTCCAAGTTTATTCACTAATGTCAGTTTGTATCAATGAGACCATACAATATTTGTCCTTTTGTTTTTGGCTAATCTCACTCAGCATAATGTCCTAATGTCCATCCATGTTGTTACGTACTTCATAACTTTATTCTGTCTTACAGCTGCATAATATTCCATCGTATGTATATGCCACAGTTTTTTTTTTTTAGCCACCCGTCTGTTGATGGACATTTTGGCTGTTTCCATCTCTCGGTGATTGTAAATAGTGCTGCTATAAACATTGGTGTGCAAATGTCCGTTTGTGTCCTTGCCCTCATGTCCTTTGAGTAGAGACAGCATATAGATGGGTCCTGTTTTTTAATCCATTCTGCCAGTCTATGTCTTTTGATTGGGGAGTTTAATCCATTAACATTTAGTGTTATTACTGTACGGGTAGTACTTTCTTCTACCATTTTGCCTTTTGGATTTTATATATCATATCTAATTTTCCTTCTTTTTACCTTTACTCATAGTCTTTCCTTTCTGCACTCTTCTCTACACCTCTCTCTTCTGTCTTTTCGTATCTGTCTCTAGTGCTACCTTTAGTATTTCTTGCAGAGCTGGTCTCTTGGTCACAAATTCTCTTAGTGATTTTTTGTCTGAAAATGTTTTAATTTCTCCCTCATTTTTGAAGGACAGTTTTGCTGTATATAGAATTCTTGCTTGGCAGTTTTTTTCTTTTAGTAATTTAAATATATCATTCCACTGTCTTCCTGCCTCCATGGCTTCTGCTGAGAAATCTACACATAGTCTTACTGGGTTTCCCTTGTATGTGAAGGATTGCTTTTCTCTTGCTGCTTTCAAGATTCTCTCTTTCTCTTTGATCCAACATTCTGATTATTAAATGTCTTGGAGTATGTCTATTTGGATCTATTCTCTTTGGGGTATGCTGCACTTCTTGGATCTGTAATTTTAAGTCTTTCGTGAGAGTTAGGAAATTTTCAGTGGTAATTTCCTCCATTAGCTTTTCTCCTCCTTTTCCCTTCTCTTCTCCTTCTGGGATACCCACAACACGTACATTCATGCACTTCATATTGTCCTTCAATTTCCTGAGTCCCTGCTTATATATTTCCATTTTTTTCTCTATATTTTCTTTTTCTTGTCGGATTTCAGATGTCCTGTCCTCCAGTTCACTAATCCGATCTTCTGCCTCTCGGAATCTACCACTGTAGGTTTCCATTGTTTTTTTCATCTCTTCTACTGTGCCTTTCATTCCCATAAGTTCTGGGATTTGTTTTTTCAGAGTTTGGATTTCTTCTTTTTGTTCATTCCTTACCTTCTTTATATCCTCCCTCAATTCATTGATTTGGTTTTTGACGAGGTTTTCTCTATCTATTCGTATATTCTGAATTAATTGTTTCAGCTACTGTATCTCATTTGAATTGTTGGTTTGTTCGTTTGACTGGGCCTTATCTTCAATTTTCCTAGTGATTTGTCATTTTTTGCTGGTTTCTAGGCATTTAATTACCTTAATTTGTTTATTCTGGAGATTGCTCTCACTTCTTTTACCTAGGGTTTTCTTGCTGGATGAATTTGTTGTCTATCTGTTCTTTGACATTCAGTTCAGCTTTTTCTGGACCTCTAGCTTAGGTTTTGTTTAACAGAGGATAATTTTTCAGTTTTTGTTTTCTTGTTTCTTGCCCTGCTTGTATGGTGCCTTTTTCCCCCCACCCTTAGGAGGGTCTATGTAGGTATTATAGACCCCAGCCGGGTTTTCCCAGACCAAACTGGGCTCCTGTCAGGAGGAAAGAGTCACCTGCGTCAGTTTTCCCTGAGGGTGAGACCCAGCAGGTTGAAAGACTTTGCTTTGAAGTGTCTGGGCTCTGTTTTTCTTATCCTGCCCAGTATGTGGTGCTTGTCTGCCTGCAGGTCCCACCAGCATAAGATGATGCGGTACCTTTAACTTTAGCAGACTCTCCCTGCTGGGGACATGGTGGAGAAAGAGGAAGGGTTGTAGGCTGGTTTTAATGGCTTCAAACCACCAAGCCCTGGTGTCTGAATTCCTTGAGGGAGGGATTCCACCTGATTTGGGCTTCACCCCTCCCTTGGGGAAGGCACAGGCTCCAGACAAGCCCCAGATGAGCTTGTTTCTGCCTATGCCTGGGGCAGTTGCAGCCTGAGAAGCCCTGCCACTTTATCCAAAGGCAGTCAAGCCTTTGTAGAAACACAGCCACGAAAACCTGTTTCCTTTTTTCTTTTTCCATCAGTGCTGCCCCCTTGGCACTGGGGCATAAACGAGCAACCTCCACTTTGACCAGCTTCACCTGAGCTGGGGTCCTATTTTTAGTAGTCAGAATTTGTTAATTAATTCCACAATTGGCATTTGGTTGGGCTCAGCCCCTGCTGCTGGTGAAGTCCCTTTCCTTTCCCCTCTGGGAAACAGCCTGTGGGGGAGGGGCACTGGCTGCCACGGCTTGGGGAACTCACGGTTCTGGGGGCGCTCGCAGCTGGTCCAGCTGGTCCAGATTGGGATACGCTGTGTGTCCAGTCACTGACGTGGCCCCAGGAGCTGTTCTGTACTGTTTCTGGTTATTTAGTAGTTGTTCTGGAGGACAAACTAAAATGCACACATTGCTAAGCCACCATCTTGATTATCTCTTGGCTTCAATTTTTGACATAGTTCATTCATGCTGAAACAAACTGGGAGATGACATTCTTGCCAGCATATGTGACACCCACAGTAGTTGTTGCATTTACCAAATAGGAAAAATCTTTTCAAACCTCACTGCTCTCTTTTGAAGACTTGTGTTAACACTTTGGTGTGACGATAGGGAAGTCAGGTGTTTGGATGTCTGTATGGGAATAACAAGCAAAAACAGGAACATTGAGGCTCACAGATGTGAACAAAGCCTGGCTCATGGCCTACCCATGCAGTGACTTCTGGCGCACAGGAAGAGTCACTTCATGTCCAGCATTAGTGACTCTGAGGTAATTGGACATGACCAGTAGGATTGGTGTGTGGGCCAGAGAGACTGGCAGTCGACAGCATGGTGAGATCTGTTTCAACAACCATGCCTCCTTTTAAAATTTTTATTTGGCAGTCTACACTTCTATTCTTTGACTCAATGGAAATTTTCCATGTTTCTTAAGTTTTGCATCTTAAATCAGTCTCACCAACTTACTAAGATCCTGTGTCTGTAAGTGCACACGATCTGTACGTTCCATCTTGGTGCAGATGTGAGTGCAGGACCACTTCATCCAATGAGATCACAAGAGCTGCCCCAGCCATCCTTGCCTGTAGCTAATCTTTTCTCATGTTCTTCTGAATTTTATTGCTTTTCTTTCATAAGTAAAGTATCTTCTTGTAGCTTCTTAAACAACTTCTGTTTGATTCCTTTCCCAGTTTGCCATGGTGGTTTTATATTTGAATCCTGTTCTTGCTGTTCATTATTTCTAGCTTAGTTTCCCATGAGATTGAAGCTGAGGTATTATCACTGTACAAAATTTCAGAAGCACAGGTCTTTGACTGTCTAAGCCAAAACATTCCACTTTCTTCTCAAGAAAACAATAGAAATTCATAGAACTACAGGCCCTTCAGAAATTTGCCAGGCGTTTTCTCTCCTCCCTCTTGGTAGGGCTGTATGTAAATCACCTGCAAATGTAATAGCAGGCTACACTCTTTCTTTGAAAGGAAACTTTGCAACTTATTTTGGCCTCAGTTCTATTGTCATTCTATGTAGGAAAATCAAGGGTCTGGCATTTAGTATACACTTAATAGCTTTTGAATGGTGTTTTATTTTGCTAAGCTGCTCAAAGCAGATACTATGATGGGAATTTATTAGCTTACAAGCTTATCTGAGACTGAGAAAAATGTCCACAACAAAGCATCATCAAGGCTGTACTTTCTTCCCCGAGACCAGCTGCCAACTCTTTTGGATTCCTCTGTCATGTGGCAAGGCACATGGCGGTGTATGCTGTTCTCTCCCTTCCCTTCCAGGTTTTGTTGCTTTCAGCTTCTTCTGTGGCTTTTTCTCTCTCTTTTTAATTGTTCATCCCTTTTATAAAGGACTCCAGTAAGAGAATTAAGACCCATCCTACACAATGCCATAATTGAATTAACTGGATCAGAAGGTCTTAAAATATATTTATACCCACAAGAATGGATTAGTTTTAAGAATATGATTTTCTGGGGTATATAGTTCGAAAACACCACAAATGGCAGAACTAAAAGAAGAAAAATGAAATTCACTCCAGAAAAGCTTATCCCTCTGTCCTACTTTATTTGGTCTTCTGCTACCTGGGTTTTAAACATAATTAAGAACATATGATGGGTATCTGTCTATTCAGTTATTTTTTTAATCAGTTACATCTGTTTAAAATATTGTGCACTTGGAGGATGGGCTCAAAAATAATCTTGTAATGAGTAAACTGGGCATGAGTGATTTCTTTTCATATATCTTATATTTTGTTATTATTATTTTTTCTTTTGCACGGGCAGGCACCGGGAATTGAACCCAGGTCTCCAGCACGGCAGGCGAGAACTCTGCCACTGAGCCACCATGGCCCACCCCATATATTTTAATGTGGCACAACATTTGGTTTAGTTTCCTTTTAGTGAACTCTAAAGATAATTGTAAAAACAGATCTACTTTCTTTCTTATACTTCTGTCCTTGGTTTTGCCAATAATGAGGTTTGAAAGACATACAATATGGGAACCTTTGAGATGTGTCACATGGTGTTGACAGTGAATTCTCTTAGTTGCTTAGCATCCAGTTCCACCTGAGTGTTTTAATGAGAAAATTTGCCAGCCTTCATGTTCTCAAAATCCAGTTTTTAAAAATTTAAACTCACTAGTATTAACATCAGATTTCCTCAAGAAAGCAAAAATGGGTGGAAAGTAGGTAGGATAGTCTTACTAAACATTTTAATTTTTATTATGACAGAAGAGTCCTCCCTTTAAGATGGTCAGATTTCAGCCCAGAGAAATGTCCTCTATAATGGTGGCTTTCATACACAACGCATGGTATGTACTTTGCTGCCATTCAGAGTAAGCCGTTGAGAGTACCACCAAATATCCCCCTCACTACTTTAGTAATAGGAATTTATTTTTTTATGGACTCATTGGAACATAAAATCTTGCCCCTGAAGGTTTACTTAATCTGATTTTTTGTAAGTAATATATCATCTATGATGGCAATATTTGTGTGATTGTACCCTTGAAACATGGAAAAGATTTTCATTAAATTACATATTTTTAAAGACTCCTTCCTTAGGAACATATGTCAGTATTTTCAAAATAAACCTTTTCAGAAGCTTCACAGAAGGGAAAAGCAGTGAAAAAGAAAGAAGTTACTGTTCTTTGCTGGTAGAATTGTCAACTTCTAAGTCAAATCAGATTTTAATTTGGATGTTCCATTATTCCTTCTGGAAATAGTTTTGTTTCCCGTACATGATGTGTTATTTCAGCTTTATAATTGAAATAACTGATATAAACAGCTTCTGAGCGTTTGACTCTGGAATACTAATGTGGCTTATTTGGGGACTTGAGTTAAAGGGCTTTCTGTAATTTGGGGTTATCCATCTCAATCCTTAAGGACTTTCAGAAACCCTACAGATGTGGGTCATTGTTGGCTGGTAAAATGCCAAGAATAAGTGGTATCAGTCAGTATTTTCTTTATCAGTGACTATGTTAAAGCAAATTTTTAGGACATGAGAGTTTTGTATGTCTTAGCATCAGTAGGTCAAATGGTGTCAGACACATACAAGTTAGGGATAAGTGTAGGAGCAGACCAGGTTAACCATCGATAGAAGAAAATAGTTCAAGATTGGGGTTCACAAAGGAATCAGATCTTGGCATGCCTAGACATATTTCGTATGTACCAGTTCCATCTACAGTTGATCCTCATTTCCCCTGGATTCCATATTTGCGAATTCACCTCCTTGCTAAAATTTATTGTAACCCCCAAAGTCAATACTCACAGTGCTTTCATGGTCATCTACAGGCACAGTGTAAGAATCTCCAACACATATGTTCCCAGCTGAAGTCAAACAAGGTGATGCTCTGCTCTGCCTTCTTGTTTCAGCTCTCATACTGTAATCAGATGTCCTTCTCACAATATATTTAGTGCCACATTTTTCTCATTTTTGTGCTTTTTGTTGATGTTTTGCTGTTTTAAAATGGTACCCAAACCTAGGGCTGCCTAGTGTTCTTAGCTCCAGAATGGCTGTGATGTATCTTAGGGAGAAAATAATTGTATTAGATACGCTTTGTCCAAGTATAAGTTATAGTGCTGTTGGCCATGAGTTTGCTGTTATTGGATCAACAGTGTAAATTCAATAAGCTGTCTTTATACAGAAACGCGCATAAAACAAGACTTTGTATTGATAGGGTGATGAAAATGGCCCAGAGACTCACAGCCACCTAACCCTTTATTTCCCCTGGGAACAGTGGCTCTGTGTTTGCTAATTCAGTATATGTGGCAACTTTCTGGAGCAAAACTACTGCAAATAATGGGAATTGACTAAATTTGTGTGCATTAAAAGAGGGAAAACAGAAAGTTGTTTTGTGCATGTATAGGATAGGCTGCAGTTTACATTATAGAGCAAAATATTTTACTGAATATTTTATTGTCAACAAGCTTGAGCTTGCAGTAACTTCCACTGTATAGCTTTTCCTTCCTTATCTCCATCCCCTCATAGTTGCTAAAAACCAGATGTGTTGGAATAAGTCCAAAAGCCACCATTAGAGAGGTTTGATTTCTTCTCAGATTGTCTTTTTTCTTTAAAAAGTGAAGTTAACCCCTTCTGTTTATGTTAGAGAATAAGCCATTCTTTATTTTTATAAATAGGAAGAAAAAAAGCTTGCCTTAAACACCACTGGTTCTTTTCAAGCAAGATTTACACCACCTTCTCAAGCTACAATCATTTGTAGATCTTTTATTTCTAGGCAAAAATACTGTCATTAGAACTTCATTTCTTACTTGATTTATTCTCTCTGCGCATATACCCAGGAGTACTTAATTTCCTTGTGGCATGTCATTGTTTGAGCTGAGGACTCTATACTGGAAGCACAGTGAGAGACAAATAGCTCAGAATGAGGAAAGCAGGCTGGGACATCCCCCTCTGAAATGAAGAGAGGAGCCAGATTTTGTTATCTTTGCTCACAGTAAGATACTGTGAAAGCAAAAGCTGCGGTGGATTCTCTGATGTTTTCAAATCCACAGGTTCACTAGTTTGTGTATACTTAATTTCATCCAGATAACCAGTCCCTTTTCTCTTGATCCATTTCAGTTTCTTAATGGATTTTTCTCAAAACCCTTGCCATGATTTTCCCTCTTTCATCTCCATCAGTTAAAAAAACACTCTAATTCCTGCCAAGCTGACAAGTTTCAAAGAATAAGTGTACTATCTTATACAAAGAGTGAGACCTTAACAATTTTATTAATGAGATTGCTGATACTTTTCCCAACATTTACCAAGTATTTGCTTTTCATTTTCCCTCACAGTGTTGGCCTTGAGGGATTTCTCAGTGGCTTAGGAGTAATATAGGAGTAACAAAGGCACTGCCCCAGATAATGACCTTTGTTTTCTTGTGGCAGAAAGACATTTTCCACTTTTTGCATATGTAATCAAGTTAAGATGAGGTCATGCTACTAAGGTATGTCAGAATACAGGGTGAAAGATGATATTGTCCATATTTTAAAACTTCAACTTCTGTGTGAGACTAAAAGGAGAGATATTTATTTAATGCAAAATTTATATTTTGGGTAGTGCATTTCCTAATTTGACTTGTATGGTCAGTTTATTTGAACAGTACAAGTACATGGAATCTTGAATAGAGCATGAGACTTTGTTGGTTTTCCAGGTTACTGTGATGCCCCGATATATCCCAGAATAATTTGGACAGTGATTAAAGAAGTATTTGCAAAGTCCCCCTGGGGGGATGGGGATGTTAGAAAGAACCCTGTACTTGAAAAATAATAAGCACTCACCCGATTGTGGAGAAATAAAGAATTTATTCATGATCTTGCAAGAGTGGGCACCCACCCCAAAAATGGTGGTTGTCACGCTGAATAACTAAAAGCAGCAATATTTATCTAACTCTCAAGTCCCTCTCCTGTTTTTCTGCTGATGGATACTCCAGAGGTTACAGCCTATCCTGATGATCTAACTAATTTCAAGTTTCCGCCGAAGGTTCCCCTTTGTTTAGGTTTTACATTTTAATGACCCTGGCTGTAAAGGATTTGGCCCCAGTTCTAAGCTTGCATCAGAGGCCCTCTGTTACCCTGCCCAACATCATCTTTTGTGAAAGCTGAACTTAGTTTGGTTCTTACAGGGAGAAAGGAGAAAATACTCAACTTTCCTATATAGATAGTTTCTGATATTTTTGCAAACAGTGGGTACAACCAAATCAATAGGCTGAGCCCTCGATCTTGGAGTTCATCCCTATGAAACTTATTCTTGCAAAGGATAGGCTCAGCCTACTTAAAATTATGCCTAAGAGTCACCCCCAGAGAATCTCTTTTATTGCTCAGATGTGGCCTCTTTCTCTAAGCCAACTCAGTAGGTGGAACTCACTGCCCTCCCCCCTGTGTGGGACATGACTCCCAGGGGTGTAAATTTCCCTGGCAATGTGGGACAGAAATCCCGGGATGAGCTGAGACCAGCATCAAGGGATTGAGAAAGCCTTCTTTATCAAAAGGGGAAAGAGAGAAATGAGACAAACTAAAGTGGCTGAGAGATTTCAAACAGAGTTGAGAGGTTGTTCTGGAAGTTATTCTTATGCATTATATAGATATCTCTTTTTTGTTTATTGTGTATTGGAGTGGCTGGAGAGAATTACCTGAAACTGTTGAGCTATGTCCAGTAGCTTGATTCTTGAAGACAATTGTATAAAGATATAACATTTACAGTGTGATTGTGTGATTGTGAAAACCCTTTATCTGATGCTCCTTTATCCAGGGTATGGACAGATGAGTAAAAAACTTTGGATTAAAAAAAAATAAATAATAGGGAGGACAAAGGGTAAAAGAAATTGGGTAGATGGAAATACTAGTGATCAGTGAGATGCAGGGGTAAGGTATAGGGGATATATGAGTTTTTTCTTTTTTCTTTTTGTTTCTTTTTCTGGAGAGATGCATATGTTCTAAAAAATGATCATGATGATGAATACACAACTATGTGATGACATTGTGAGCCATTTTTTGTATACCATGTATGGACTGTATGTATGTGAAGATTTCTCAATAAAGATATAAAAAAAAAAAGATGAGGTCATACTAGATTAAGGTGGGCCCTAAATTTGATGACTGGTGCCCTTATTAAGAGAGATATTTGAAGACACAGAGGACTTACCCAGAGGGAAGAAGACTGTGTAAAGAGGGAGGTAGATTTTGGAGTTGTGCTACTGCAAACTCAGGATCGCCAGGATTGCCAGCAATCATGAGAAGCTAGGAAGAGGGCAAGGCAAGGAAGAAATGTCCCATAGAGCCTTCAGAGAGAGCATGGCCCTGCAGACACCTTGATTTCACATTTCAGACTTCTAGCCTGCAGAGCTGTGAGAGAATGCATTTCTGTTGTTTTCAGCCACCCAGTTTGTGGTACATTGCTATAGCAGCTGTAGGAAACTAATACATCCTGTTAGAAAACAGGATGACTATATGACTAAACGTAACATGGTCATACAAAATTACTTCTTACTCAGTTTCTGAAAAGGAGAACACTAAACATCATAGTGATGACTTGTTCGGAGCTCTTAGCCATATTTAATTTTCTTAAATTACAATAGATGGAATGGATCTTCAGGGCATTTGGCTCTGTAAAGGGAAAAAGGTCAAAAAGTTTAGTATTCAGGTGTAGACATCATGTAATTGACCATTTGTCAGAACTAGCAAAAATGTCCCTCTTTATTTTCCAGGAGTAGGTAGTTAAGACAGACCTAGGATTCTCGTGGTGGATTAATGATGATGAGAGGTACATAACAGATAGTGATTGTCATCAGAAAAAGTTGACTTCATTTGTTTACTTTACTTAAATTTAGTTGTCTTTCATTATTAAATCATCAGCACACACTAGTTATGAAGCGAGCATTGCACAGAATTATTTCATATAAATCTGCTTTCTAGAATGTAAGTCCGTTTTTAATAGTTTTGTGTTGTGCCTTTTTAAAACTATTTTTTATTGATAAATATTATATATCCATATACCATGTAATCATCCAAAATGTACAATCAGTGGTTCACAATATCATCATATAATTGTGCATTTATCATCACAATCAACTTTTTTTCCCTCTTTTGTGAAAAATAAAGTACATACAAAAAAGCAATCAAACTTATTTGTTAAACCCTATGTTCTCTGTATAACTCCATCATCACCTTTGATCTTTCTCCCACTCTTTAGGGGTATTTGGGCTATGCCCATTCTAAGTTTTTCATGTTGGAGGGGGCTGTTGATAATATGAGATGAGGGGATGGAACTAATTGCTGTTCTGGAGAGGCTGGCCCCTCTGCATTTCAGGATTTATTTGGTCTAGGGACCCATCTGGAGGTTGTAGGTTTCTGGAAAGTTACTCTAGTGCATGGAAACTTTGTAGAATCTTATATAATGCCCGCGGTGTTCTTTAGGATCAGCAGGAGTGGTTTTGGTTGGGGGTTGGCAAGGTGTGATAGGTAGCAGTGTCTAACTGAAGCTTGCATAAGAGTGACCTCCAGAGTAGCCTCTCAATTCTAGAACTCTCTCAGCCATTGACACCTTATTTGCTACATTTCTTTTCCCCCTTTTGGTCAGGATAGCATCGTTCATCCCACAGTGACAGGACCAGGCCCATCACTCGGAGCCAATACTTGGAGAATGTTCTTGGGTGCATGAAGTGTCACTAAGCATGTGGAATTGGGAGTTACATTGACTCAGGAGGCATCCTGCCTTGGTTAGAATCAGTCACCATCCAACGCCCAACCTTCCTGTGCCTCAAATTTTTCTCATTTAAAATAGAGTAATAGTAGTCCCACATAGGGTGATAGAAATAAATGAATTAATGCTTATGAACAGTGTCTGGCACATGGTAACTAATGAGAGTTTGTTAGCCAAAACTGTGGTTTAGTAGCTGAATTGAGCATTGAACTCTGTAGATGTCTGTCTTTAAAACTTAAACATTAAACTCTCTTCATGTTTTACTTGTATTTTTCTGAATATACAGTGTTTTCACATGGGTGCAATTTACTAAGGTCATAAGTTCATAGCCACCATCTTTAAAGAAAAAGTGTAATACTTGTCATTGTGTGCTTTTAAAAAAATATCCCCAAACTCTGGTGGGTTATCCATTTAGAAATAACCAGACTTAATCACTATTTCTCCAAATAGAGCATAGACTAAGAGTAGAAAATGACTTCAAATAGATTAAAACTTCTTGAAAATATTTTAAAAGTGATTAGATCCTGACTCTTGACATTAGCTAGCCTGAGATACATGAAACATGCTCTTTAAGGAAGGGGGGATGGGCAGAATGGTGTCTTCTAGTGCCATCTGCATTTAACAAAAGTAGTGTGTTCCAGAAGAATCGTTCACCTCCCATTTAGGTGTTTCCTATTTGCCTGGCATAAGAGCCACCTAAAGATTCTGGGGATTCTGGTTTAGTAATTGGGTGTAGAGCTTGGAAACATGAACTTTTAACAAGCATCTCAGATTACTATTAAGGCAAGACTTACTGAGTTAAATGATTCAGCTGTCTTCTCTGAGTGACAGCTTTCTCATGAATAGAATCAGAGATTTGACTGAAAAATGTGGACTTCTCCCTAACTCAGTTATGTGATTTTCATGATTCCTGTTTTCCTGATGATTATGATCCTAAAGAAGTATTCCATGATGTGTGATGGAAAATGGGGTGAGGAACTGAGCTTTCTTTTTACCAGAAAAAAATAATTCAGCAAACTTTTAAAAGTTTTAATACAGAAAAAAAAGCTTTCTAATGAAGAATAAACTTCCAATAATAGTAATTCAATTCTTTTTAAATATTGAAAATGTAATAATAACACTCAAAATTCTGATATACACACATATACATACGTTTAAAATATCTCTGGTGTTTTGAATTTATAATCCTTAGATTTAGCAAATTGAATGAAATTTTGAGGAATTAAATATTCTCTTTGTAGTTCCTGTTCTAATCTGTGGTAATGCTCTTACTTTTGCTAGTTGTCCCATGACCTAATTGATGGGATAATTGATCATTTTTCCATACAGCTTCAGTTGCTAATTCCTTTAGCTTTTAACACTGTGTACTGATTTTAAAGTCACCTGTGCTTAGTTGGAAAGACATGCCCCATTGCCTGTGAAGGCATAGTTGTCCAGCAGCAATAAACAAATTAGTACTGATTATTCTGGTTTTGACTCATTTGTTTCTTCAGGTGATAACAAATGGATGCTTGGGGGCTATCGACACACTTATCCATGGGTTGTTTTTCTCCCTTCAGTCCTCCCCAAGCCTGCCTCATATGAGAGAATTGCAGGTATTTCTTAAGCTCCACAAAGTGATTTCTAATAATTGATATTAGTTGACATTGCTTTTTGGGTCATTCCAGAACAAGATGTCAGTATGGAACATTGAAGTCCTTTCATTTCAAAGATTACTTAATTTAGATGAATTGAATTTGATTCCTTAAATTTGGAACTCTGATTAATTAGTAAATTTTTATTGGAACTCTGATTAACTAGTAAATTTTTGTTAAGCGATATTGATTAAACAATATTGGCCTTTATTAAAAAATCCGGAACACCTTTAGGGTGTACAGTTTTTTAAAACTGATGCTTACAAGGTGCTATGCCAAAGCAAAATGTCAATAGAGGGATATAAGGGAGGTTTTTTGGATTTTTTTTTCTTTCTTTTCAGCAGAAATAGGAATGTTCTGATGTAGATTCTGGTGGTGAAGGCATAATGATGTGATTATACCAGGCACCATCGATTGTACACTTAGGATGGATTATATGATGTGTGCTCTAGTTTGCTAGCTGCCGGAATGCAATATACCAGAAACGGAACGGTTTTTAACAAGGGGAATTTAATGAGTTGCTAAGTTACAGTTCTAAGGCCGAGAAAATGTCCCAATTAAAACAAGTCTATAGAAATGTCCAATCTGAGGCATCCAGGGAAACATACCTTGGTTCAAGAAGGCCGATGAAGTTCAGGGTCTCTCTCTCTCATCCGAGAAGGCACATGGCGAACACAGTCATGGTTTCTCTCTCAGCTGGAAGGGCACATGGCGAGCAAGGCATCATCTGCTAGCTTTCTGTCCTGGCTACCTGTTTCATGAAGCGCCCCGGGAGGTATTTTCCTTCTTCATCTCCAAAGGTCGCTGGCTTGTGGACTCTCTGCTTCGTAGTGTTGCTCTCTCTGAATCTCTCATTCTCCAAAATGTTTCCTCTTTTATAGGACTTCAGAAACTAATCAAGACCCACTCAAATGGGTGGAGACATGTCATCCCCTAATCCAGTTTAACAACCATTCTTAACTAAATCACATCAT
>PVIY010045283.1:0-19206 GCA_004026745.1 Myrmecophaga tridactyla | reverse complement strand
GCTGTTCAATACATTTACAGTCAGGAAGAGACCAGCATCTCCAGCAGCCCCTCAACCCCCAGTGGTAAGTTGCAACCATACCTCTTGCCTGTCAGGTCATTGAATCACCAAGGACCAAGGACTCAAAGAGGCTGTAGGATTTTAACTATGTCTAGTTTTCAAAACAAATGTTCTTCTCAAAAGCATGGTTTAAAATGCATTTTATCTGAAATAGTGATTCAGAAGAGAAGAGAGCAGCATAAGCAAAAAGCCTCTGATTTATTCAATCTAATATCTTCCATTTGAAAAATCAAAGTACATTATTAATAAAAGGGTACTGCCTATATGTCCTCAAAGACCCAGCTCTCTAAGGAACCACCAGGCTCTGCCCGGACAAAGCCACTGTGGGAGTGTGGAACTTTCTGCACTAAATACAGTACAGAATAAAGAAGGGAAGGTAAGAGTTTTAGATATAAAACAGGCACTCAACAAATATCTGCTGGAGCAGTAGGAAGTTTTGATGATAATCAGGACTAACTTTTCCCTACAGGAATTTAAAAGGTGAAACTAATGCTTTTGTAGTAATAGAATAAAATGGTGTGAAATGGAGGTATATAGTAAAAAGCCTCTTTTAAAGGTTAAAATTCAGATTTTATAAGTTCAGGACTAGAGCTCAAATAAATGAGTATCACTCAAACTAAACTCAGAGCTCCCCTGCATATGGCATTGTCATGGTCTCCACTTTGAAAATGACATTAAGTTCTAGACCTTCAATCCATTATCCTTTGAAATAAAATGCTGTTATGAGAAAGTGGTTTTTCAGCACTTTTTCCTCCAATCTGAGCCAAAGATATGTATTTTTATAGATACAACAATTACTTTAAATAAGCCTTCATAATAAAAATGATTTGCAGAGTTTGCAGAGTCCAAGAAAAAAATTGCAGCAGACAATGTGAAACAGGCAAGAATGATTTTTCTTTTCTTTTTTTTTTTTTTAGCTACCACAGTAGGGGTGAGAGCATAGAACTCAACTCCTCAGAAGACAGCATGTGCTTGAGCTCTATAGTCAGAGCAAGGACAATGGGAAAGTATCATTAGGCCATCTGGGAAAGAACAGTGTGGGAGATGGGGGTGTGAGGAGGGAGAGGTTGATAATTTGAAATAGTTAGTATCTGAAGTTGTCTTTTTTCCTTTTTCTGCAGTCTGAGTTTTTTTTCTCTGCAGCTCCATAGCTGTAAAATTTGTTTCAAGGTAGTCAAGGTAAGATAGGAACACGTGCGGGAGCTCAAAGAGCAAGGCTGGAGGCTTTCTCAAGACAAAGAGAGGCAGTCTTGGTCAGAAAGTACCCACACCAAGCTGCTATCTGCTACTGATACTTTGGACTGCTGATGAGGTACCTGGGAACAAAGTGGGGACATAGTCCATAACAAAATGAAAACCTTGGCTGGTCTTTGCCCCTGTTTTGGGGAAAGCAAACTTTGGAATTTCCTGTGATGAAATGTCTTTTTTCTTCATAATGGGACCAGGACCATACCTGCAGTGGGTGTGGGACCTGACCACACTAGAAAGAACAATTTGTTCCTTAGGGTTTGGGACTTCGAGCCACATCATATGAGCCCACCCTCTCCAACCTCAGGGGTGTGTGGTAGGGAGAGACTGAAGATTGAGTTCAACCATGTTGATATGGATTCCATCAGCCATGCATCATATAATAAGACACCAAATAAACTTGGGACACTCAAAGCCCAAATGAGTGTCCATGTTTGAAAAGATAAATATCTGTGCTGGGAGGATGACATGTTCTGACTTCACATGGAGAGGACAAGAAGTTTGCATCTGAGACCTTCCTGCGACCTCTCCCTCTATGTCTCATCTTTTGGCTTCATTTTTTAAAATACATTTTTTATTATGAAATATAATATATTATAGAAAAAGCAATAAAATTCAAAGTACACTGTAACAAGTGGGTATAGAATAAATTTCAGAGTTTGGTACGAGTTACAGTTCCACAATTTTAGGTTTTTCCTTTTAGCCCTTCCAAAACACTGAATACTAGAAGAAATATCAATATAATGATTCAGCAGTCATATTCATGTGTTAAATCTTCCTCCTCTTTCTCATTTGATCCTTCTCCCAATTTTAAGGTATTTGAGCTATGTCCATTCTATTATTTCATTTTGGAAAGGGTGGTGATAATATGGGATAGGGGAATGGAACTAGTTGATCTTTTTGGAGAGCTGGTCCCTCTGGGTTTCAAGATTTATCTGGCCTAGGAACCAATTTGGAGGTTTTTCATTTCTGGTAAATAATTTTAGCATGTGAAACTTTTGTAAAATCTCAGATAGAGCCCTAGGTATTCTTTAGGGTTGGCAAGAATGGCTTTGGTTGGGGTTTCTTAAACTGTGGTAATTAGCAATATCTAGCTAAAGCTTGCATAAGAGTAGCCTCCAGAATAGCCTCTCAACTCTATTTGAACTCTCTTAGCCACTGATGCCTTATGTTGTACATTTGTTTTCCCCCATTTGATCAGGAAATTATCCATTCCATGGTGCCAGCACAAGGCTCATCCCTGGGTGTCATGCTCCATGTAGGTGAGAAGGTAGTGATTTTATTGCAGTGTTGGACTTAGAGACAGAAAGGCCACATCTGAGCAACAAAAGAGGTTTTCTGGAAGTAACTCTTAGGCATAACTATAGGTAGTCTTAGCTTTTCAGCTACAGAAATATGCTTCACAGGTACAAGCCTCAAGATTAAGCGGTTGGCCTAATGACTTGGGAGTCCCTAATGTTTGAGACAGTATCAGGGGTTTCCCTAGTGATAAAGTTTAATAGTTCCATATTTTTTCTCCTGTCACTCAGGAGACTTTGCCAATACTTTTTCATTATCTGCTCAAGATACTCTGGGATGTATTCAGGTATTACATTAAACTATACAGGATTACAAGCCCTCATTCATATCCTGGGGTCCATGTCTGTTAGTTGTTTAAATAAACTATCCAGACAGGTTGAGTTAGATTGTGCTACAGAAAAATTTAGGTTTTGGACAACCTAAATCCTTTGGTTTCATATAGTAGGTGAAGTTCTAAACTATCAACAATGTCATCCTTACCCTTGTATTCTGATTTACCTTAGTCTCAATCTGATCAGCTTTGTTCTTATCTCTACTTGAAGCCTGATCTCTTTTTGGGTTTCTTTAACAGTTGTTGTATGTAGCAATGCTGACTTTCAGAGCTGCAGAACTCCAGCTCTGAGTCTTAGGTGTCATATATGTAACCAAAGTTCCAGTGTGTACCAGGTCACACAGCATTTCAAAATCTAGAAATAACATTTGTAGCTCCAGACTAAATGTGACAGCTGTAAGAGCTTACAATCTAAGACCTAACTTTCTTATAAAAATTTTCTAAAAGAGACAATACAATAATTCTTCTTTCGGATCTGGCTTATTTTGCACCACATAATGTCCCCAACATTCATTCACTTTGTTGCAGGCATCACAATTTCATTCCTTTCTGTAGTGCACAATATTCCATCATATGTATACATCACAGTTTGTCATTCTACTACTCAGTCCATTTATCCTTCATCCACCTCCATCCATTAGGCATCAAGTATAATGTCTAAAGTCAAGAATCCATGTCTCACATTATCCTTACTTAGTTGTACAAACATGAATATTCTCAATTTTAGACAATTTTCATTGCTTCAAAGAGAAAAATAATCAGTAAACATACTTTTACCAAATAGAAAACCCAAACCTTCCCTTAACACTTGTCCTTACCGCTCCCCCCCCAATTATTTACCCTGGTATTGTCTTACTGTTAAATATAAATATAGATCATAGCTTACAATAATAGTTTTCCCCCATACCCCTCTATTATTAACTCTTTGTACAAAATTCATACCTTTGAAGTAGTTCATAGAACTTACTTATGTTTATAATGTTAATAGATGGACTATATTCCTTTATACAATCCCTTTTAATCATGCTTGCCTTCAATATGTAAATATTACTTATAGACCCACTAATGAACTGCCTTCACTTCTATCCATTCCCTTACATTTAAGTAAGCTACCCATCTCTAGCTTCTGTGTAGCACTAGTTCCGCTATATTCTATATTATAAGCCTCTGAATTTTGCATGTACCATGTTCATAGTAGTGAAATCATATGGTAACTAACCTTTTGTGCTGGCTTATTTCTCTCAGCAGTACTCAAGGTTTGTCCATGTTGCCATATGCTTCAAGACCTCATTTCATCTTACTGGTGCTTAATATTCCATTCTATGTACATACCATATTTTGTTTATCAACTCATCTTTTGATGGGTACTTGGATTGTTTCCATCTTTTGGCAGAAGTGAATAATGCTGCTATGAACATCAGTGTGTAAATGTCTCTTTGGGTCACTGCTTTCAGCTCTTCTGAATATATACTGAGTGGTGGTATTGCTGGGTTATAGGGAAACTTGGCATTTATTTTACTAAGGAACCACCAAACTGTTTTCCCTAGCAGCTGTACCATTATACCTTCCTACCAGTAGTGCATAAGTGGTCCAATTTCTCCACATCCTTTCCAACATTTGTAGTTTTGTTTAATAGCAGCCATTCATATGGGCGTGAAATTATATCACATTGTAGTCTTGACGTGCATTTTCCCTTATAGCCAATGAACATCTATTTATGTGCTTTTTAACCCATCTGTATTTATTTTTGGAAAAATGTCCATTCATATCTTTAGCCCATTTTATAATTGGATTATTTGTGCTTTTTTGTTGCTGAGTTATATGATTTCTTTGTATATACAGGATATTAAACCTTTAGCCAAAACATGATTTGCAAATATTTTGTCCCATTGAGTTGGCTACCTCTTCACCTTTTTCACAAAAGGCACAGAAACATTTCATTTTAAGGAGTTCCCATTCATCTATTTTTTCTTTCAGGTCTCTTTTCCTTCCAAATGAATTTGATAAGTAATTTTTTCAAGTCTTCAAACATTGTTGGAATTTTGATTGATATTGCATTGACTCTTTAGATAAATTTGGGTAGAATTGACATTTTAACCATCTTTAACTTTCCTATCCATGAACAGGCAATGTCTTTCCACTTGCTTAGATCCTCCTTGATTTCTTTTAGTAATGTTATGTGTAGTTTTCTATGAACAGGTCCTTTACATCCCCAGTGTTTTAGTTTGTAAAAGCTGCCGGAATGCTATACCAGAAATGGGATGGCTTTTAAAAAGGGAAATTTATTAAGTTGCAAGTTTACAGTTCTAAGGCTGTGAAAATATCCAAATTAGGCAAGGCTATACAAATTGTCCAAACTAAGGCATCTAGGGAAAGATCCTTTGGTTCAAGAAGGCCTATGATGTTTGAGGTTTCTCTCTCAGCTGGAAAGGCACATGCTGATGTCTGCTAGCTTTCTCTCCAGGCTTCTTCAATGGCTTCCCCAGGGACAATTTCTTTTTGTATCTCCAACAATCTTTGGCTGTGTGGGCTCTGTTGGTTCTTTGCAAAATGGCTCCCTCTTAAAGGGCTCCAGTAAGCAACTCCACCTTGAATGGGTAGAGACGCATCTCCATGGAAACCATCTACTCAAAAGTTACCACCCACAATTGGATGGATCACATCTCCATGAAAACAATAAAAAAGATCCCACCCAGCAATACTGAATGAAGATTAAAGGACATGGCTTTTCTGGGGTACATAATAGCTTCAAACCAGCACACCTGGGTAAATTTATTCCTAGATACTTGATTCATTTAGTTGCTCCTTTGAATGAAATTTTTTCCTTAATTGTCTCCAGTTATGTCATTGCTTGTGTATAGAAACATTACTGATTTTTGCACATTAATATTATATCACACCATTTTGCTGAATTTCTTTATTAGCTCAAGAAGTTTTGCTGTAGATTTCTTAAGATTTTCCAAGTGTAGTATCATGTACTCTGCAAATAATGAAAGTTTTACTTCTTCCTTTATGATTTGGATGTTTTTCATTTCTTTATCCTGCCTGATTGTACTAGCTAGAACTTCTAGTACAATGTTGAATAATAGTGGTAACAGAGGGCATCCTTGTCTTGTTCTCAATCTTAGGGAATAAGATCAATCACCCATTGTTCAATCACTCACTGTTGAGAATGATCATATTGAGGAAGTTTCCTTTGAGTGAGTCCTACCTTTTGAAGTTTTTTTAGCAGAATGGATGTTGAATTTTACTGAATGTTTTTCATCATCAATTAAGATGAGCATATGATTTTTCCCTTTTGATTTGTTAATGTGGTGTATTACATTGATTGATTTTCTTGTGTTGAACCATCCATATATTCCTGATATAAACCCCACTTGGTCATGGTGTATAATTCTATTAATGAGTTATTGGATTTGATTTACTAGTATTTTGTTGAGAATTTTTGCATCTATATTCAGTAGGAAGATTGGTTTCTTTTTTCCTTTCTTGTCGCATCTTTACACAGTTTGGTATTAAAGTGATGTTAATTTCATAAAATGAGTCAGGTAATGTTCATTTTTTCTCCATTTTTTGGAAGAATTTGAGCAGGATTGGTGTTAGTTCTTTTTGGAGTGTTTGATAAAGTTCCCCTGTGATGCCATCTGGCCCTGGGCTTTTCTTTGTAGGAAGATTTTTGAAGGCTGATTGAATCTCTTTACTTGAGATTAGTTTTTGAAGATCTTCTGTTTCTTCTCTAGTCAGTGCAGGTTGTTCATGTTTCTAGGAATTTGCCCATTCATCTAAGTTGTCTAGTTTGTTGGCATATAGTTGTTCATAATATTCTCTTATTTTTTTTATTTCTTCAGGGTTTGTGGTAATGACCCCCTTCTCATTTCTGATTTTATTTATTTGTATCTACTCTCTCTATTTTTTTCATTTGTCAGCTGATGTAAGGGTCCATCAATTTTATTGTTTTTATTAAAGAGCCAACTTTTGGTTTGATTCTTCCTATTTTTTTTTGTTCTCCACTTCATTTATTTCTGCTTTAATCTTTGTTATTTCTCTTGTTCTATTTGCTATGGGATTAGTTTTCTGTTCTTTCTCTAGTTCCTCCAGGTGAGCCATTAAGTCCTCAATGTTTGCTCTTTTTTCTTTTTTGATATAGGCATTTAGGGAAATAAATTCCCCTCTCAGCACTGCCTTTGCTTTATCCCATAAGTTCTGATATACTGTAATCTCATTTTCTTTTGCCTTCAGATATTTACTGATATCTCTGGCAATTTTTACTTTGACTCACTGCTCGTTTAAGAGTGTGTTATTTAACCTCCAAATATTTGTGAAAGTTCTGATTCTTTCCTGATTATATACTTCTAGCACCATTCCATCATGATCAGGGGAAGTGCTTTGAATAATTTCATTCTTTTAAAATGTAAAAAGACCTGTTTTGTGCCTGAACATATGATCTACCCTAGAGAATGTTCCATGAGTACTAGAGAAGAATGTATATCCTTGTGCTTTGGGGTGTAGTGATCTATATATATAAATCTGTTAGATCTAATTCATATATCAAATTTTTAAAGTTTTCTATCTCCTTGTTGATCTTCCAATTGGTTGTTCCTTCTATAGAAGAGAGTAGTGTTGTGAATTCTTCCACTATTATTTGTTGAAACAACTATTACTCCCTTCAGTTTTGCCAATGTTTTCTTCATGTACTTTGGAGCTCCTTGATTGGAAACATACACATTTATGATTGCTATTTCTTCTTGGTGAATTGTCCCTTTTATTAATATATAGTGTCCTTCCTTGTCTCTTTTGACCTTACATTTAAGGTCAATTTTTCTGATACTAATATAGCTACTCCTGCTTTCTTTTGGTTACATCTTGCATGGAATGTATTTTTCCATCCTTTTCCTTTCAATCTACTTGCATCCTTGGGTCTATGATGAGTCTCTTGAAAGCAGCATATAGATCACATTTCTTAATCCATTTTGCCAATCTGAGCATCTTTTAATTGGTGAGTTTAGTCTGTTAATTTTCCAAATTGTTACTATAAAGGCATTTCTTGAATCTACAATCTTATCCTTTGGTTTTTATTTGGCAGATCTATTTATTCTTTTCCCTCTTCCCCTTTTTATCCTTTAAATTGACTTACTGGTACTCTTCAATTCTTTGCCCTCATCAAGGCTTCCCTCTCCTGTGTTTTTTTTTTCAGCTGGCAAAAATCCCTTTAGTATTTCTTGTAGAGCTGTTCTATTGTTGACAAATTCTCTCTGCTTTTGTTTATCTGTGAAAATTTTAATCGCTCCCTCACTTTTGAAGGACTGTTTGGCTGGATAAAAAATTATTGGCTGCAAGTCTTTCTCTTTCTGGATCTTAAGTATTTTAAGATGCCTTCTCACACCTATGGTGCCTTCTCACACCTATGGTGCCTGTTGAACAGTCCAAATTCAGTTTTATGTGGTTTCCTTTGTATGTGGTTAGTCGCTTGTCTCTTGCTGCTTTCAGGACTTTCTGCTTCTGTTCAACATTTGACAGACTGATTAGTTTTCATCTTGGGGTAGACCTATTTGAATTTATTCTATTTGGTGTTCATTGGATTCTTTTATTTGCATATTTATATCTTTTATTAGGGTTTGGAAGTTTTCTCCCATTATCTCTTTAACTAATCTGTGTGGCTCCTTATTCTTTTCTTCTCTTTCTGGGACACCAGTGATTCTTATATTTGTGTGCCCTGTGTTTCCATCATTTCCCTGAGGTCCAATTCAATCTTTTCCAACTTTTTTGCCATTTGTTCTTTTTTGCATTCAAATTCAGTCATCCTGTCCTCTAGTTCACTTATTCTTTCTTCTGCCTCTTCCAATCTGCTGTTGTGTTTCTCTAGTATATTTTTATTTTGGTCTATAGTATCATTCATCTCTGGGATATCTGCTATTTTTCTATCTATTCTTTCAAATTCTTCTTTATGCTTGTCTAGAGTCCTCTTGTTATCTTTTATGTCATTGGCCAAACTATTGAGTTTATTTAGGAGATGGGTATGGACATCTTTGATTAGTTGTTCCAGAGCCTCTGTCTCCTCCATTTGTTTTAATTTGGTCATTTGGTTGGGCTATAGCTGCTTGTATTTTCATTTGTTTGTGATTTTCTATTGGCTTGAAGCATTTGACTATCTTGTTAGGGCTATTTTGAAAGTCAATTTTCCTCAGTTGTTTTAGGTTTTTTATTTGCTTGGATTTGTGTTGAAGGTCTCCTTTTGCACTTGGTTCATCAGTAATTCCCCAATGTCATGGTCAAGTTCATGTGTCAACTTGGCCAGGTAGTGGTGCCCGGTCATCTGGTCAATCAAGTGCTGGCCTGTCTCTTGCTGTGGGGACATTTCATGGACTTAGATCATGATTACATTGACTGCATCCACAGCTGATTGCATTTGTAATCAGCTATGAGAGTGTCTTCTGCAATGAATGATGCTTAATCTAATCACCAGAAGGCTTTTAAGGAGGATTCAGAAGAGGCAGTCACTCGTCCTGCTTCAGCCCATGAGCCTCTCCTGTGGCATTCTTCCAGACATTTCCTTGGAGTTGCCAGCTTCACAGCCTGCCCTACGGATTTTGGACTCTTTCATTCCCGCGGTTGCCCAGCCAGCCTCTTCTGAGAGTTCATTGAGGAACTTTATCGGTTGCTAGCTTGTGGCCTGCCCTACAGACCCTAAACTCTGCATGCCCACAGTTATGTGAGATGCTTTTATAAATTTTCTATCAATGGATATCTCCTGCTGATTCTGTTTCTCTAGAGAACCCCAGCTAATACACCCACCAAACTAAGTCTTGGACCTTAGGCAGGGATGCAACTCTACCTGAGTATCTGTTTGAAGCTCAACAGATAGGCAGTTTGCCAGACTGCACTTTCCATCTATTCCCAGCAGATGGTGATCTTGGGCCTTCTTTTCCCCTTAACCCTATCTCTTCACACCTATTGTTGCCAGGTGAGCTGAATGGAGACTAATGCAATTCCAGCCATGTCTGCTGCTCTTGGTACACACTGAAATCCACCAACCCTGGGGCTATGATTGGGCAGTGTCCACCTTAGCAGAGATTCCATTTATGGGCCCAATGGAACCGGTGGCTCCCAGGCTCTTGTTTGGAATGACCTTGGGTTGTGGAACTGGGTTTGTCAACTAACCCTGTCCACTGCCAACCTGGAAGTGCCTGTCAGTTAGACATATCACAGGGCTTGGAGCACAGAACAAGGTGTGGGTCACAGCATGGAAGCATGAGGCATGGAGAGTGGGCATGTAGAGGGCACAGGGTATTGTGTAGGTATGGCATGAGGTGTGGCACAGGGCACAGGGTGTCATGTGGGAGCACTTGTAAACATGTTTGCCTGGAATGATCAAGGGGTATGGTGTGGCTTGCTACTTCATCACTGCTGCCCTCTCTGTGCACTCCTGAGGGCTCTGGGCCTCCATATGGACAGGGGAGTGGTAGGCCTGTGCACTAGCTGGATCATCTCTATGAGCAGGGAAAGCTTGTTTACTGGCTTCCAGGTTCCCCAAGGGAGCTCTGGACTGTGGAACTGAAGGTGGTGATATCCCAACCTAAATGCAGAAGCAGGCACTTTCCTGGGCATGGCCTCTTGGCTCCAGTGGAGTCCCAATGGAGACTTTCATGCAACTCTCATTCATCTTTGTATCCCAATTCCTAGCGTTTTCATCCAGGACCCCTCCCTATATAATGGAGAAGATATTCTCAGATCATTCACACCCTGAAACTGCTCTCCTGCTCACTTTTCTGTCACCTCTCTAGTTGTTCCTGGAGCTTGGGTGAATTCAACATATCCTATTTCACCATTTTTCTGAAAATCCCCTTGGCTTCTTTTTCTTTGTATTCCTTTACTATAATAAAATTACAGTCATAAGTATAGCACCTTCAGTGAGTTCCACGAGTTGTTCTAGTGAATTATCAAACTGAGAGGCTGGTGGGAATCTCTGAATTTGTAGGCAGTTGGTCAGAAGTGCAATGGCTGGGCCCCTGAGCTTCTGACCAGTGCCTGAAGTGCTATCTTATAGAGTATGGTCCTTAACCTGTGGACCCTCGTCTAACTCTTGGTAGTCAGAGTCAGAATAGAATTGATTGAGTTGCTGCAGTATTTGCAATTGGTGCCAGAAGCTGTTGGAAGTTGCAGAAGCTTTTGATAAACTAAATTCAACCAACAGCATGTAAAAGTGGTGCTTGTCCAGAGTGGTACATTCACAAAGCTCCTTCTTAGATCATTTTCCAAGAGTACATATGATATCACAGACCCTGTCAGACCTTTTCACTTGTTCACCGTCTGGGTCTCACCACAGTCCCATTGGACAGAAATCATTCTCCCACAGGGTGGCTGAGGAAGGTGAGGATTCCACAGGAACTTGCTAGGTTTGCTGTCAATAAGGCGCAGGGCTTGGATCTGACCTCAGTTCCTTCAGACTCCTCAACCAAGCTGTTCAAGCACCATTTGTTCCACTGGCCACACAGAGAACTTTCCATTGCCCCTCACCAGTCCTTCAGGTAGGTAAGGCGGAGCTTGTTGCATGAGTGATCCAGCTGCATCTGCCTAGCAGAAGGTGCCTGTTGTTCAAATGAGGTGTGGATGAGGGAGTGAACTGAGGCTGCCTACATTCTTTCCCTAGGCCACTGTGCAGCTTCACACCACATCATCTCTGTCCCTCATTCCTCCATTTGAAATTGCTCCCAACCAAAGCTGTGGGTTCACTGCAATCTAAGCTATATTACAAGTGCCTTCTGATCTTAAAGATAATAATAGCAAAATCACTAATGCTTATGTTAATTTATTATGTTTCATGCATAGTAACAATTTACAGTTGTCAATCTTTCATGCTCTAAATAATTCTATGAGGTATGTACTTTCATTAGCCATTTACAGGTAAATAAGCTGAAGCTATGGGAGTTTGTGTAGCTTGCTAAGGTCTGCAGCTTATATGTCAGTGCACCAACTTACTGCTAAAGAAAAGCTGTGCTCTTTCATTCATCCTCTCAGTTCGTTCTTTTCCACGTCTACCTCAAAGGGATTTCAGGTCTGAAACATGAATACAGGGGAGACAGGCTAAATCACCAAGACCCAGGCATGGATCTGCTTCTATTCAAATTTGAAGAGTCAAAATGGAATTTGGTTTCTGAAAAAGAGATGAAAATAGCCCACCTGAAGCAAAATGCTCCCTTAAGTTAAAAGTAATGCATAAGAGAATTTATATTCTTGCAAGATTTATGGGAGATCAGTTCATCAGTAAATAATTAGCACAGTATGTTGTATTATATTTCATAATGGATTAAAATAACAATAGAGGCTTTGTACTGTCTTGATGCCTCAGCATCTCAGATGCTGTGGTTAGGTCCTTTGTGACCACCCCTGACATCTGCTTATACAAGATGAACAGTTTCTCCCTCTCCTCCCTACATCTTACTTGGGAGTGTTTCCCTGCAAAAGTCAGATGCAAACTCTCTGCTCAAGACTCTTGCTTGAGCAACCACTGTAGCTCCACCCATATAACAGTAAGGACACACACTCCAGGTCCACTGTTGCCTTTTGCTCCCTGCTAGCTTGGCTGAGCCCATACTCCTGACCCTGTGAGGCCTCTATTCTCAGAACTCTGAGGACTCATAAACTTTTCTTTCATACGTCTCTGGTGTTACTTATGCTTGCCACACATGACTGTCCTTTTAAAGGTCCTTATACCACATCTTCCTTTTGTAAACTCCAACATCTCAGTTTTGTAAATTTTTAGGAAACTGAATCTTATTCCTTAGCAACTGTTGAGCCTGTGTGAGTGAGAAGGTGGCTTTGGAATTAGGTGGTACAAGCTTGGAAACTAGGAATATTAGAAAAGGGCAAACCACCCTCCAATAATGAATGAAATGGTGTTCTCTTTGATGCTGCAACATCTGTTCTGAAATCAGTGGGTGGGCCCAGAGGAGAGGAAAGAAATTCTCCTCACTGCTGAAACTTTCTTAGAATATGATATTCTTTTGCATCCTCAGTTTTTGTACTGTCTACTTATAAATATGTGCAGAAACTAAGTTATTTGTATGAAATTCATGTTCAGAATAAAGATAGCCTTGTCTTCCTGCTCCTCCCAAGCACTTGCTATAAAACATTGGAATGTCCTGTGAAGTTCACCAGCACTGTCCCTGGCTTAAGATACATCTGCAAAGCCCTCACTGGCACCTTCTGCCTGCCTTTCTGTTTTTGCCTGTTTTTTTCTATCCATGTCATCTGCAGGACACACACTCTCTGTTCCATAAACCTGGTTTTACTCCTGGCAGCACCTTCATTATCAACCTGTTGTTGGCCCCATCTAAACCAGACGGCAGTTTCCTGAGATGGGGGGAAAAATTTGTTGCATGAGATGAGTCAAATAACTGCAAAATCAAAATAACAGTTACGTATTTGAAAGCATTTCCCTCATGGGGAAATTCTGACAGTAAACCTTTGAATAGTCCACCAAATCCATTATCAGGAGATAAAATTATGCCCATCCATGTCAGTCCCTATCCAGATTTTGATGTGAAACATTTCTTTCAGTTTTTAAAATTATTTGAATTTATGTCTGATGCCACTCTACATTTGTACAAAAGGAATTATATAATCATTCAGGGTTTAATAATTGAAAATTAATTTTTGATATTTTTGTAATGAAAAACATAATATTCTGTAAAATTAAAAAGAGAAACACATTATAGATATTTGTATTTGCAGAGATGGCAAAAGGAAAAATTTCAACATTTATAAAATGTAATTAGAGTATTTAGATACATGCACATATTGCCCATTTCATGAGCCTCTGTTATTGTTTATATTACAGACAGAATCAAGTGGAATAATTCATTTGGAGTTCTATTTCTTAGATTGACTCAACCACACACCCATCCTTTGCCATACTTGTAGATAATTTCCCATTAACAGAATTCAGTCTTAACTGAAAAAGAGAATTAGAAGTGAGGTGTATGTCATATTATTCCCCAAGTTAATAAGTGAACTCAGTAAATGTCTGAAAAATGCAATGGAAGTTTTTGAAGGAAAGACAATGAGGGCCATATCTGAAATTCCACTTTGAAATTATCTGTCAAACTTGGCAGAAATAATTTTCACTCATTGACCTGCCAGCTCTCTATTAAGATTTTATCATGTCCCCCACAGAAGGCATGTTCAGGTTCCAACCCGCCCTCTGTGGGTGTGACCTCTTTTATACCTAAGACCTTGGAAATATTATTAGTTAAGGACAGCCCAAACTGAATGAGCATGGGCCTTCATTCAATATGGTTAAAGTCCTTTTAAGCAAAAGAAATTGGACACAGGAAGTAGAAACCACAGGGAGCAGCCAGGAGCCAGAAGTCAATGGAACCTGGAGAGGAAAAGAGAAGACATATCCATGGGAATTGCATGTGAAAGAAAACCAGGAACCCCAAAGAATGTCAGCCAGCCAGGAGATACCCGAGGAGGAAGGAAGACTCCTAGCCTCTGAAACCCCAAGTCAGTAAATTCCTATTGTTGAGCCAACCCATTGTATGGCATTTGATTCATCATCTAGGAAACTTAACTGGGGTGGGGGACTGTAACCATGCACAGACTCTTAGTGTCTCCCTTCCATTTTACTGCAGCAACCCCTGAAGATGGCAGCACTGTGAGGTACAACCTAACCTCTTCTGGCTTCTAGGAGCCTCCCTTCTGCATTTCCAAACTGTTCCCAGGTTACTTTCTGTAACTGTTGTTAAATTATGATATTTGAGGTGTCGAGAAGCACTATGTTTGAAGCAAAGAAGTTTTACAAAAGATGGATTTCCAGGAGGTGAGTACACCTTGGGTCTGCCCTCCTGAGAGGGTGTCTTGCCTGCTGAGAGAGATCAGGACCAGCTAAGCTTTGCTCCTGGTTGACCACACAGGTGTAGAGGACCTCCCAGAAAATCACCAAGGCAGCTGTTGGGCTCTGTGCAAGGCCTCTCAATTTTCAACCTGTGGCCACTGGAACGATAATTGCACCTACCCCATGTGTGGATCCAGAGCCTGGGATTCCACCCCATAATGAGAGCATAGCCTCATTACATTACATTACATTACATTACATTACATTACATTACATTACATTACATTACATTACATTACATTACATAGCCACCTACATGACCAGAAGAAATTAAAGTCATCAAACCTCTCAAGGGGGAAGGAATGTTCAAAATGGTATCATAAATGAGGCATTGAAACTCCCATCCCTTGATCACTGTTGATAACAAAACTCCAATCCCCTCTGTCATGATACCCCACTGCTCACACCTTTGTCCTAAACCCTTATAAGCCTTTGTACCTCCCTTGCCCTCTTTGTGAAACATTAACTCCATTTTCCACAGCTGGTCCCCAACATGGAAGATCTTCTTATGTTCATAAGTCTTAATTAAATTTCAAGTCTAACTTTGTGCCTGACATATCTTTTAGTCTTCTGGCTGCCCTGACCTAAGCCTTCCAAAATGGGGTTGGAACAATTGGCAAGCCAGCCAGGAGACCAATGAGCTGCTGGCCATAACAGACATGCATTCTTGGAAGGGAGAATCCATAAGGGAAATCCCAAGTTGGCCTCTGTCTATTTGGGGAGCAGTGGCTACTCTCCTAGTGTTAGTACTCCAGCAGCAGGCTACAGGACAGTTAGGATTTCATAAGAAAAAGGAAAGCTATCAGGCTACTGTGGCTATTGCATGACTCTTATTAGGAGCTGCAAGTTCAGCCAGGGAAGAGGCCTTGACCATGAAAGCTGCAGTTTGCTGCCTAAAAGAAGAACTTAAGTCAGAAAGGAACTTGCATATAGTCCAAACTGATTTGAAAGTTGCATTGAATGAGAGGCTATGTCATGTAGATGAGAGTTTAGAAATATAGGCATGTCTGTATGCTAGAGTAAGAGGGTACATACTGCCTAAGGGACAGGAGAGATATATCTTGACTCCTCCTGACTGGGACTCTAAAAGATGAGATCTTGATGTTTTCCCTTCAGGTGATGATGAACCACAGTCTGACAGGGATATTGAAAATGAGAGAAGGAAGCTTGTTTGTCCTCTGATCCAACAAAAAGTTGTCAGAACATATTCAGCACTCTCACCTCCCCACTGCTGCTGCCCCAGCAATCCTTCCTGACTAAAAGATCTTAGTAACCATGAATTATGCTGCTGCTGAATTATGTGAAATTGGAAATCAATACAGACAAAAGCCTAAAGAATTCCAGCCAAATTGGTTACTATGGTTCTGGGACACTGTTGCAGAAGGAGTGTTACCTTCAGGGAAAGAAATAAGAAAATTAGCCTCTTTACTACATGAAATTAGCAAACACTTATTTCATTATCACTTTGTTTCAAATTCAATGTTTTCTTTAGTAGTCCCTTACATGAGGCCAGTCAACTTGCTGTATTGCCTTCACCTGGAGAAAGAGCTAAGGACTTTCAGCATGCTCTCATGAGGCTTTTTACATAGCCCAGCCATATGCCAAAGCCTTGTGGCAAAGGATTTGGCTAAGTGGAAGTCTATTTCACTATATTGATGAGGCCATGTTAACCAATAACTCTCTTTCAGAACTAAAAGAAGCCTCAGGCTCATTGTTATCTCACCCTGAGAGTCAGGGAAGGGCAATTAATTGTGAAAAAAACTGCAACATCCTGACCACCCTGTCAAATTCTTAAATGTTGTATGGTCACATAAGACAAAAATTATTCCTTCTGCAGTAATTAGTAAGGTAAAATTTTTTCCTATGCCGCATATGCCCAAACAACTCATGGCTTTCTTAGGGTTGTTGAGGTATTGGAAACATCTTTTTCCTCAGCCCAAATGTTAAAACTTTTATGTATGCTAATGAGGAAAGGTCATACTTAGAAAAGGAAGGCCCTCCAGCAGGCTGATTCTGAAAAGGCAAACAGGGCAATAGCTCACTCATGTTTATTGAGGGGGTGGGGGGTGGATTGATTCAGACCCACCCTGTGAATTGGACGTAGGACATAGCCAGAACTGATAATGGCTTTGGATGGGGTCTATGGCAGAGGCATCATTCTAAATGAATGCTCCTTGGCTTTTGATCACAATTATGGAAAGGGGTAGAAATGAGATACAGACCTCTGTATGCTGCATATAATGCCTTATTCCAAGTGGAAGACTGAGGCAAAGTTGACCAGTTACCTTGAAAATGACCATTCCTATTCAGGGGTGGATAATCAACATGTTCCTAAGCCATGCTCTGGCAGTGCCCAACTGAGCACACTGAAAGATAGAAAGCCTACCTGCTACAATGCAGCATTTTCAATACCAGCCCTCTGACTGCAGAAGTGCACAAGATTCTTGGATCAGTGTCCTGTATAGAAGATTCAACAACTGAAGTGGCTGCACTTAAATAGCTGTTGAAATGCCTACTATAAAAGGCATGGGTACTATCTCAGAGTCTTCTTGGTACACTTGGCACATTGATGGCCCCACTAGTGGGCAGCTTCCCACATGGACAGCTGTGGCAGTACAACCCAGTGCTGATTCTATATGTGGGAGACTTGTGCAATGTAAAGCAGTCAATGAGCTGAGTTAACAGCAGTATGGATATTAACAGTGCATGAGCCAGGAGATATGCTATCTGTACCAATAACTGGGCTATTTACAAAAGCCTTAAGACATGGATGGTAACCTGGAAACTGGAACAATGGTCAATCATAATCATCCCCTCTGCAGAAAAAGTTATGGAAATATATCTTTGAGATGCCTGCCAAAAATGAAAGTTCCAGCTGCCAACTGCACTCCAGCAACCAGTGTACATCACTGTAAATGTAAATGTTTCTATGAGTGCTCTGAAGGAAAATCTTAATTCCTGTAGCTGTAGACTTGAGATCTCCAAAAATGAGACTCAGAATCTTATTGTTAGAGTAGCAACTTTACAACATAAACTGAAATCTCAATCTTGCATGGTGTTTGCAAGATTGTTAAAGTGAGGACATTGATTGGAAAGGAGTGGAACCCTGGAAAATGGTTTGGTGACATATGGATTGATAATGATGTCATTAGAGAGGTTGAAACCTTAGGTCATGCTGAGTCTTCTCTAGATAATCCTGTAATAGTGTGCTGAAGATATAGCTGTCCCTCCTCCAGCCTACCCTGAGGAGTTGTCCACCCAACCTCCACCTGAAGGGATTAGCCCTAGAGTGAATAATAATATCTGTCCAGATGAAACTGCAAATGAATGCCTTGAAGCAAATGGCTTGGAAGATAGTTCTAATTCTTTTCATGACCCACCCTTACCACCCCTCATTTCTTCCAGACCTATAACTAGACTAAAGTCCCAACAGGGCGCAAAAGGTGAGAAACAAAGTATCACCCATGAGGAAGTATGTTATACTCCAAAAGAATTGTCTGAATTTTCCAATTTATATAGACAGAAATAAGGGGAATATGTGTGGTAATGGATTTTAAAGGTGTGGGATAATGATGGGAGGAATATAAAGCTGAATCAGGTTGAATTTATTGATATGGGCACACTAAGCAGAGATTCTGCATTCAATGTAATAGCTTGAGGGGTTAGAAAAGGCATTAACAGTTTGTTTAGATGGTTAGATGAGACATAGATCAAAAGGTGGCCGACATTACCTGAGATTGAAGTACCAGAACTGCCCTGGTACAATGTAGATGAGGGAATCCAGAGGCTTAGAGAGATTGGAATGTCAGAGTGGATTTATCATGGAAAGCCTTTGTACACCCCAGGAATGTCTGGAGGATGCACCTTTTACCAGAACTGTGAGAAATAAATTTGCTAGACTAGCGCCATCATCCCTGAAGAGTTCTGTAATTGCCCTTCTCTTTAGGTCAGATATTACTATGGGAACTGTTGTCACTGAGTTGGAATCTTTAAACACATTGGGGATGCTTGGATCCTGAGTTGGCAGAAGCCAGGTGGCAGCACTTAATCGCTAAAGACAAGATGGACGTGGCTATCATAGTGGGCAGCAGACTCAAACCAGGAGTCAGAATAACCTGACTCACAGAGACTTGTGGTGTTGGCTAGTAGATCATGGGCTACCTAGAAGGACAATAGATGGGCAGTCTACTAAATTCTTGTTTG
The DNA here is from genome assembly GCA_004026745.1 of Myrmecophaga tridactyla. NCBI lineage: Eukaryota > Metazoa > Chordata > Mammalia > Pilosa > Myrmecophagidae > Myrmecophaga > Myrmecophaga tridactyla. The sequence continues at coordinate 169 of PVIY010045283.1, read as the reverse complement.
AACTGCATAAACAAAACTGTTCTAGGTCAAGTGAACAGAAGTCTAACTTGAATTACAAAAACAGAGAATCATGGCTTTTTACCAGGGTAACTGTGCACTGGGGGAAAGGAAATGATCAGATATTTCAGGGATTATTAGACACTGGTTCAGAAGTGACATTAATTCCAGG
>PVIY010045282.1:0-19201 GCA_004026745.1 Myrmecophaga tridactyla | reverse complement strand
CAATTGATGATACATCCATGCAATGCAATATGATTGAGAAGAAAAAGTTACGAGCTGTAGTTACACACCATGGATGGATGTCACAAAATTTATCCTGAATGCAAAAAGCCAAAGAAGATGGCACATTGTATGCTTTCATTTGTACAAAATTCTTGAAAATCAGTGGTTGTCTGGGGGCGGGGGGGGGGGCAGATGGGGTGTGAGGGGGTGTTACCCAGGGCCAGGAAGGATGCTTTGGTGGTCGTAGCTATGTGCATTGTCCTGACTGTGTCCTGATTTCATGGGTGTACACAGGTGTCTAAACTTATCAAATGTGCATTTTAAATGTGCACAGTTTATCGTAGGTCAGTTATTCCGCAAAGAAGCTATTAAAAAAAAAAGCAGCAGCCTCATTTCTGGATGTATGAAGTTGATTTCTTCTGCCTTTCATCCAATTTTAGAAACTGAAAGCAGTGCAAAGGTAAACATTTTACAAGACAGCAGTGAAAACATCATTAGCGTGATTCAAGAAGATTCTTAATACCAAGTGCCATCTTAAAAATGCAAACACGTGTTTTCACATTGTGGTTGCACTTCCAAGTCTACCTTTAAAGGACTCTGTTCACTTTGTGCTTGCTTCCTAACAGAGGGAACAAAACAGCACTTGATTAATTTCATGCTGACAATACTTTGAGCCAGGTTGGGTTCAGGAGTTCAGCACCTCAGCATGTGTAAAAGGAATTCATGCCAAACTCGTCTTTGACAATATTTATGAACAATGCCCTTGTGTTTTATGTGACTGTGTCAACTAGCTTATCTGTGGTTCAGATTCTGTCAACATTTCCTGCCCTAGTTGAAGGCCATCCTACAACTCCTGCGTTTGTCTCATAAACTTTTATGGGGTGGGTAAAGCAGGAACTAATTTACAAGAACAAGTAGCTGCAGTACCTGGCAACACCTACTTATTCCCTTAATCTCATGCTCCTAAAACATCTCCGTACCCCGTGGAGACATCATAAATTCTTGTTGACTGACACTGATGAACTTAATTAACTTATACATTGTACCTGACCCAAAACAAAACAAAAAGAGAACCAACATGTTACAGTACTTTGAGATCACTGGGTGGAAGCACTGCATGTGAGCTACCATCCTCAGGGATGTAAACTGCTCTTGAGCAAACAAACTCTATAAATTGAGAACTGGCAGGCACCCAGGAAGTGGTTAAGGTCTGCGTTTACTGCTGAACTTTGGCACAATGTGCTCCACTGATTGGTGGTATTGTGGGAGAGTTACCTGGGTGGAGGTGAGCACATCTCAGCAGAATAATTTAGTATGATTAGCATGACATCTGAATCTAACAATCTAGTCATCAGGGATCACTGTTTCTTGAGAAGCCACAAATTTAAAAAGAGCTGCTAACATGAGCGTCAAAGCATTAGTTAAAAACTGATACAAATGACTCAGGTTATGAGTTTGTGTGTGGATTAGATGGAGCATTGGCAATCACGAGTCATAAGTTTGTTATTGTCTGTTACTCCAGTAAGATAGGTTGCTCTTATTTTTGCTGTTTTGTTTCCTTTTGAGATATTGTGGTGAGGGAGAAACTACAACTTTTTCCTCCAGACCATGAATTTAATCAGATTCTTAAACAGTAACTATTATGTGTAGTGGAAAATCAAATTGATTCTAAAATTGATTGTTATTGACTACATAATTACGAAAGGGAATAAAGTAAGGCTGTAAATATTTAGTTCTTTCTTTCTTTTCTTAAGTCAAAGTGCAAGCAGATCTAGGCATCTAACACTGATCAAAGTTAGAAAGTTAGCTTTTAATTTTCTTCACCCCTTAGAGGTAACATTCATCATAGGCTGATAATGACAAACTGCATGCTGCCTTATAGCAAAGAAAAATAATAATCTCCAAGTCTCTTTTAAGCTATTTAATATCCTTTAGGGATTCTGAAGCCGTAAAAAAAAATGTAACTGAAAATTCATGATGGTCTATTTGATTTAAGGATTACTCTCCTTGTATTTGAGAGATCCTTGACCTCTCTTGACAGAGTTAGAGGCAGGAAAATTTACATATCACTCTTGGCTGCATCCCTAAATATAGCTTATCTACTGTAGGTTCTGGATGCTATAGTGGAGCTTAAGGAAGGAATAAACTGTACTATAGATTTTTTTTTTACAAAATTGTCTGGTGATTATTTTAGTGCTCTTTCCAGATTAATCTTAAATGGGAACAGACACAAATTATTCACTTGAATAGGCATTATTGCATATGGTCTGCTTAGTTTTAAACCAGATTGTTGACATTTTTTTCATTTGTTTCAGGGCTCATGCCTGTTGCACAACAGCCTGTGTACTGCGCGTCAAAGCATGGCATAATCGGATTCACACGCTCAGCGGCGGTGAGGATATAACAACTATAGTATCTCTTCTCTTTCTGTGCATATATAATACATGGGTTTTATAAAGTAGCAGGGAATAAATTCAGAATTCAGAACATCTGGATAAAAGGTAGAAAAATAATGTTGCTCTTAAATCTTTATTCTAAAATAGTTTTCAGATCACATAAAGAGCCAAATAAGAAATTGGTCCTATTAAAATGAAAGTGGGTTCTAAACACGGATATGTTATTGAAAAATATCCTATGGATAAACAATAGGGAGATATTCAGTATTTTTAAAATTCCCACCAAATTTTAAAATTATCTACTTCAGGCTTCCTTAAAGAGAACACACAGTGTGCTCCAGGCCTTATTTCGCCACAGGGGATGGGAAGAAACTGATTGAGAACAGTGTCTCCCTGGAAGCTTAATGTGAAAAGGTGCAGGAAGCTTAGAAGAATGTTTAGACCTTGTCCGCTGCATGCACTGGTAGCCTGAGATGAGGGTATTTGCTGGTGAGCAAGGGGAGAATAGCATGAGGTGCAAATGAAGATATGCGCTGGGTTCAGACCAAAAGGCTTGTGGGTCCTGGTAATGAGCTCATATTTTATGCCAAGTGTATTCATCCATGAGTTTTTTTGTTTTTTTTTTTTCAAGCAAATGAGTGACAAGACCAGATTTCCATTTTCAGAAGGCCATTCTGGCTGTTGTGGGAAAATATGTTAGAGGCCAAGTGTAGAACAGTTAGGAGGAGGCATCTGAAGATGATTCCCTCTCTTTGCGTCATCTTTGTCTAGATGATCCAAGGAGAGGGGCCAGAGAGATGAAGAATATAATCAGCAGAGAAAACAAATGCTTGAACGTTAAACGTTAAATCAGGATGAAGATAAGCAGCTCTCAAAATCTTAATTTAGAATGACTGGAAAATTTTATTTAAGTTGCAAAGACAATCTTTAATTCAACTCTTTATGAACATGTAACGCTGTTATACAGCAAAGTACATCTTAAAGACTTGGAAGGTCATATTTAAAATTACAGGACTGGAAACTTGTAATTTATTTTTTTTTTTACAAATGATCACATAAAATTAATGAGTTTAAAATTAAGCCAAAGAATGTTGTTCTGAAAAAAATTCAAGTTGACTTTGAATGTTTTAAATATTAAGAGGGCTTTGGAATCAAAGTCCTAAAAACAGCAGTCTTTTTAAGCAAATATTCTCTATTATACAACCCCAATATGAAAGAAAACTTAGAAATATTAATTCTAAGGCTAAGCTTCAGATTCTAGCACAGTTCAGTAGAAAAGATTAAGTTAGTAACATATGTCTTTTCAGGAGTTGCCCAGAAATAATTGATTTAAAAAATCATTTGTGAAACTTTCAGAAATTTATTTGGCACTTTAGTTATGTTTTCTCTTACTTTCTTTGTGCTTGCCAGTCAGCCTTAGCATCGTTGCTGGGAGGATATCTGCTTAATATTTTTCACAACAGAGTCTTTTAAATAGCTTTAATTATGAATGATCAAGTTTGTCCTATGCTATACATTTCCAAAACTGCTGAAACCTGCAGCCTTTTGCTTCTAATTGGCAGATGGCTGCTAACCTTATGAAGAGTGGCGTGAGGATGAATGCCATTTGCCCAGGCTTTGTTAATACACCCATTCTCGAATCCATTGAAAAAGAAGAAAACATGGGGCAGTATATAGAATACATGGATCAGATCAAGAATATGATGAAATACTATGGAATTTTGGAGTAAGTAAAACAATATCTTCCTTTACATGATGGAGCAGAGTAATCATCTAGACAGGCAATAAAAAGTGAAAAAATAAATTTTAAATTTAAGAAATTAATACAAGCTCCAAAGGTTTGATTTGACTAAGTCTCAGAAAGAAAATATTTTTCCAAGTTTCTGAATTTTGCTTTGGAATTAGACAATGCCTCATTAACAACATTAGCCATAAGCAGATAGAAGAAAAAGAAGGGTGATGTTTAGTTAATTTGGAGGCAATGGTGGTCCCTGTAACTTACTTGCCTAATAGCCAAGCAATTATCTAAAACACCTTTTGTGAAATTGGCTACAGTATCATAACATCAGTCGTTTTCATTAAGAAATGCTTATTATTTCAATGCACACATTGATGAACAATGTCTAAATTAGAGCAGTTAAGGGTTTCACAGTGAAGTCATAGCTATCAAGTCAAAGAATCAAAGAATCAAACCATCAGCAATCTAATCTTAGCTCTGTCACCTACCAGGAACATGGTCGTCAACCTTAAAGTGCCTCAATTCTTTTACGGGTAGTGAGGATAATACTAAATCAAACATAAAGACTTTCAAAAGACATAAGTAAGATGATGCATGTACGATGCTTAAAATGGCAAATGGTAAATAATAGCTGGTCAATAAGAGTCAACAATAATCCTTAATATTTTAACTTCAACAAGCATTCTATCTCGTGAGTCTAAAAGCTACTGATTGAGTATAGTAATCATTTTGTCAGTGTAAATCGTGAGTAGTATGACATTCTGCCAAATGACTGAAGGTTAGGCCTGGAATCAGCCAATAAACTCATCATATAAATTATTTAATGTCTAATTGAATAAAAATTGGAAGAAGCAATAGCTTAATGCCATACATCTTATTGCATGTTAAAGACAATAGATTCTATTATAAAATAACTTAAAGTGAAATTAAAATATGCCTCATTCTTGAATGTCAAACTATCAGTGTTTTTTTTTTCTTTTTAGCCCATCAACAATTGCCAATGGGTTAATAGCTCTCATCGAAGATGATACTTTAAATGGCGCCATTATGAAGATCACAACTTCTAAGGGAATTCATTTTCAAGACTATGATGCAAGCCCATTTCAGGCAAAAACTCAGTGAACATTTTATATATTGGCCAGGTCTGAAAATAAGTACAAATGAATTATTATTCAGGGCATATCTGCATTTGTATATAACTTAAATGCAATATAATAGCTTGAAGCTTTTGTTAAAAATGGGAACTAGAGGAATTTCCTTCCTGCATTTTGTAAAGATGTTAACGTTTTTCTAAATGATTAGTTAAGAAAATGGATTTGAACTATCAAAAGTTTCACGCAGGCCAAAGCTAGAGTGTGCCCTTTATGATCACATGAAATGAAATGATGAAAACAAAGGCTATTCAAGGAATATTCTGCCTTCCTGAAACCTTATTTATATCTGTAGTTTATAAATATTAATGTTTTTCAAACATCCTTTTAAAAGAGATACTTGAATTGCTAATTAAATCAAACCTGATATTAGAAAAAACTAATTTTGTGGCTCTGTTTGCACTTTAAAAGAGGGAAACTACCTACAATGGCAATGTTCATCAGTAATAATTTTACTTATATACCGTATTTTAGCTGATGATCTAGCTCTTTAAAGGTGTTGGGGCCAGTAGTTAGGGAATAAATTGCAGTCTGACTATTTTCCAAATGAAGACTTCTGATAAGTGGGAAAATGACAGAATGTGACCAGATGAGACTATTGATTGACAGTTCAGCCACTCATCTTAAGAAAAACCCTTCTTTCCTCTCTGCTCACTTAAAAACTTTGACTGACTCCCAAAATCTCAGGAATGAAACCTTTAATAGTTGAAGCAGGAAAGGATAGTTAATGTTCTTGTCGCTTGAAAATATGCTCCTCAAGAAAAAATATACAAACAAAACTTTTTTCAGATTACTTCTGTGTTTATTTTCAGATAACTGCTGTGCACCAATTTCAGAAGTGCTTACCTTTCAATAAAACCCTTTTATTCTAATCCCCACAACTTAATTGGTGCATACCCATGGAGGAGAAGAAACCACTTTTGTCACAATGACACTGTAAATATTTTCATATGCTGAAAACTGTAGCAACACATAGGTAAAAATAGCTGTGACGCCCTGCTTTTTTCGTTGTCAGGTCATTTGAAAGAGGGTCATTAAATGTCCCTGCTTTAAGTAACATGATTTGCAATTAATGCTAATAACAGTGACAGCACAAAATTGCCTGCTAGGGCCAGAGTTCCTAACTTGGGCCAAAATCCATTCCTGCAAGGCTGGTAAGGATTTCATGGAGATGCTGCAGCCTTTTCACACCTCACTTTGTTATAATTCTGCCGGAGATAATTATTGCCCTCACTTTTTTTTTTTTTGCCTTCACATTTAAGGAATCATTTCAGTGCCAATAACTGTGATCTGGAGTTATAAATAATGTATTTGACAAACACCAAGAAGTGGACACTGATTAACATCAGAGAGAGAAAGGTTGCAATTAATCACAATTGTTTGTAACTTACGACAAGTAACCAGTCCTGAATCATAGCAGTATATGCAGTGTCACTTCTCCTCATTTTCTTTCTGTAATGTAAAGCTGGAGCGTAAGCTTTACATTTGTGGATAAGTTTTGTACTGGCAGGCTTCAATAAACTTTGAGCTTTAATTTTTTTTTCAAATCATAAACTATTCAAATACCAAATAGAACTGAATAAAAATCTGTTGCATGTGTTAAAAACTTATTTTACATTAAAACTTATCTTCTATAAATAGCTTTAAATAAGCCTTTAATGTTATATAATATCACTATGTAATGATTGAGAAAAATAAATATTAAATTTGGAGGGAAAAGAGCCTTGGTTTTCTTTATTGTATTTTTCAGTGAAAATCCTCATGTAAGCAATAGTTATTTATTCCAAATATATTTTTCTTAATAAAGGAAGTAAAGACTCCTAGAACAGCAAAACTGCAAATATGTGGGCACTCTCAAAGAAGCTTGAGACTTGATAATGACCAATGAACTACTCAAAAAAACTTTTTCAATATAAAAATCATTTCAGATGCTTATAGTGTCCATTTAAGATACTATAAGCGATTACATGGTGATTTTTTTCTACTTTTGTTCCGTTATTTTAGAATACTGAGGAAGCTGAAAATGTAAATTTTTATAACCTTCAAATCAGTTCACATCCTATATGCCATTTGAAGGGTAGCTTGTTCGCGTTAGAATTTCACAAGGAAATCGGTGCACAGGAAAAGGCTGTCCTCGGGGGTCTGTGGCCTGTCCCCTTGCCAGCTGCTTCCTGGATAACTCTCTCCAGGAGAGGAACCCCGGACCTGTAGGCTCAGGTCTCACCAGCTTCTAGTCCAGCAAACAAGAGCTTGCTTTTGGCGAAAGTCCTCATTGGCTTTGCTTAGGTGATGTGCTCATGGCTGAGACCTTCTAGTCAGAAAGATGGCTGTTCTGTTGGCCAGAGCAGGATGCCATGCCTCTCCATGGAGCTGGTATTATTGGGGTGTGCTGGGGAGATGGACATGGGGAGGAAATTTACCCAAATCTTATGGACTCTGAAAGAAAGAGGGATAGTTTCCCAGAAGAAGATTAAGCTGTCATTACCATAAAGTGGGCAAATGAAAGCTGAGCTGATAAAAACAATAGATCACAACTATAGAAGGAGACAAAGAATGAGCAAAAGATAAGCCATGTCTTAATCATTTGGATAAACTTACAAAGGATACTGCGGTTCCTATAACATGCCTTGATCCATGTTTCAAACTATATATCACCTTGCATTGGATACAATAGAGGAGAATGAATAGAAAATATCAGCAGGCCTCTCATGCATATATGATGGTACTCATTCTCAGTATACAATGCATTTCTTATCATCCATCACAGTGGAAAAGGCTTGACAGCTACTTGCTTTGATATTGACAAATCATTGCCACTATGTTGCTCAATTTTTGAGTTTCTGACTATTCAACGATGCTAAATCCTATGGTTCCATTTAAATTTGCTAGCATCACTTCGAATTCCTCTTACTAAAATTCTATGGTACCAACATAAATTTCGTTTTTCTTTATACAACTACAGCCTCAGTACCAGTAATACAAGGCTCTGAATAATGCATGACTCTTCTAAAACTTTATACTTTCTTCCTTTGCTTTGGCAATGTATTTCATTGTCAGCGTAAAGTTACATTAAATTTAAACAGGAATTTCTAAAGTTAGCATTAAATCATGGGAATATTATTTTTCCAGTTTCAGGTGATAACACTTCTGCATATATATTCATTCATTCAACATATAACTACTGAACAATTATTTTGTTGGTTAACAAAAATCCATGTTTAAATATCTTGTGCATTGCAGAGAGAAGTGCAGGCATGTATCAAGACCCAGTCAGAAGAACAACTTTCAAGTCGAAAGGAATGTAATAATACGAGGTAGTAGCTATAAAGTATTGAAAGAGCAAAAAAGCCAAACAAGGGATGATGAGGCAATGCATACATCAGCGACATCAGGAAGGCATTCACTTCTAGAACTGGTGGGACTCAATAACCGCCAGCGTCCAGGAGCCATGGTGGCTCTGCCGAGCAAAGCTGGGGCTACAGAGCAGAGGTTGTCTGGTGGGAGGTGGAGCCAGGGGAAGAACAGCCAGAGAGGCCACCCCAAGAGATGGTGTGGAGGAATTGCCCTGAAATCTCCCATCCACCTGTCCTTCAGTATCCTATCCTTCAGTGTCCTTCAGTCTCTTAGTTGGCAAGGGAATTGGAAAAAATGAAATTTGTGGGCCAGCATTTTGAAATATAGAGCAGTGTAAGGGAAGTAATGGATTGAAGAACAGACAAGCAAATGACAGGCATGCTGTACATTTGCTATTTTCCCTGCTCTGATCATAGATTTGAACTTACTACTTACCCCACTAAAGCTTATTTTTAAGAGTCACAAGTGAGGATATCACTTTAACTCTATAAGAATAAAATGGTTTGATGTTTCTGGGATCTGGCTCCACGACTGCAGATGACTCTGCAGCCAACTTGGACATAAGTAGTCGCCGGTGCATTTAGCCGTAGGAATGTATGAATTTATTACCAATTCCTATCACTAGTACTTAAGATCATTTATCTTATACGGTGACTTTGGATATGTCCTCAAATATTGTCTGGCTATCATTGGATAGATGCACTGAAAGATACAGTGATACTAAAACATGTTGACTGTCTTATTAAATCAACTTCAAACTTTGGGCTCAACTTGCTAAATTTAAATTGAAAGAGGATAAACTGGTAAATTCCTAGATTTAGGTTGCCCAAAAGCAATTGCATGCTAATCAGATGCCATTATATAAAGGTGTACATTAGGTATTTTTTTATTTCTTTGATTACGTGTGTAAGAAATAAAATGAAAAAAACTACACTAGATTAATGGCTTTCAAATGTTTTGCTGCTGTATTTCCACAATAATTTTTTTAGCCTTTGTAATCATCGATTTTTTTTCTTTGCTCATTCAAGAATCCAAAGCTGATATTTGAGAAGTGGTTTTCCATGTGGTGATTCAAGATCCATCTGTCTGTAGCAATACCATCTTCTTGGTCCTCTGTGTCATTCTCTTCCAGCCAGTGGACCAGGAAAGAAAGAATGGAGAAGGCACACGTGCTTCCCAAACATTTCAGTCTGGAACATTCCAACTTACAGCTTGAAATGTTCAGAGTCCACCTGTGAGAACCAGGCCCACGGTCCTGTCTAAATAGGATGAATTTGGGCAAGTGTGGACTCTGTGAACAGCTGCCTCCCAAAAACAGCTCTGTACAATAAAAAGGAAGCACAAAATTTTGGTGGAAAAACAAATCTTTAGTGACTTTGCCGCACTATTCCTCTAAATCCCTTATTCTTTCCACTAAATGTAGTCACTAATATTCAGGGGAGACACCCTAATATCCCACGCAGCTACAACATCCAACTCAATTCCAGGATCTCTGGTTGATGCACAGCCTTCTCCAATAGAGCTCTCAGGGCTTCTCATGGTCTGGTGGCAATTTACTTAACTCCCCCCACACACACACAAACACACACATGCACTCGCACATAACACCATTACGACAAGCCAGGAGAACAAACCTGCTATAAAGACTCTAATTTGAAAAATGGAACAGACGCAGCAGTCACTGGTCTATAGCAATGTACAGTTCCCCACTGCAGCCACTGCGAGGTCCTGCTCTGGCAGTGGGGACTTTCCTTGACTATATACCCCAATCTACAATCATGGATTAACAATTTTACCATTGTTCTCAGCAGCTTCTTGCTGTGACCCCAAAGAGGTTCTTCTTTGTCCATTATCTTCCATTCTTTGGCACCAAATCCTCTGGGAAATTGTGAAGTTTTCAGACTGTCACCAGTCAATGCAAGTTTCAACACCTAAGATTTGCTTTAATGCCCCAACAATTGAATGCTCTCGTAGGCTGGCTCCTCTCTTTTTGGCAGTGCAGTTCCTTAACATTAGTAGAGTTCTGATCTGTTTGCTTCTAGTTAATTTCATTTGCCTGTAAAACACCCAAATATCCTGAACAATCATGATTAATAGTCATTAATTTTCATAATTCTCAATCCTGATGTATTTTTTTGCTCCTCGCTCCACCGATTCCTTTCTTCTTTCAACTGAATGGCTGTTACACTGAGAAAAGCAGTCTTTGAAAGGAACACTACAATTGCAATCTGTGGCAGAGCATGTCTTAATGGAGCTTTGATGCAAAAACATTTCTAAGTCTTACCTCTTTGTGCTTGAAGTCTAAAATCAGTTGGCTTTCCAACTAAAAGGGCCCCAAATTTCTACATTCTCTCTTCTTTTCTTTCTATTTTTATTACAAAATAACCAATTCCAACCTGAGCTCTCCTCATGGTTCTATACCTTACTTACAGAAAACACCAAAACACACCACCAGCCTTCTGTCTCCAAGCCTCTCCACCTAGAAATCAGCCTCGGTAGTCACGTGACAGGTAACATACTTACCAAGTTTTACCTTTGCTAAGATTGGTCCTCTGCTACCCATCTTCTAAGTCAGCACCACATGGGTTAGGTTTCTGTGGGTTTTGTGTTTTCTTTCGGTTTGGTTTGGTTTGTTTGCTTGGCAGCAGTCCACATCTGGTATCAGTTCACAGAATTTAAGGGAATATTTAGGACTGTAGGAAATAAATCCCCAAATCTCCAGGGCTTGACAATAGAAATATATTCCTTTCAGATGCAAGAATTCAGTGCAGGTGTAGAGGGGAAGCATTCCGATTATTATATGCTTCCCAACCCTTGGGAGCCTCAAAGTTCACTCAGAGAGTGGGTGAGGCACACCTGCTTTGGACAATTCACATACCACTGGAAAAACCATTCAGGGGGTCCCACTGTGATGCAAGGGCTGGGGGTCAGCTGCTGGGAAATCTAACCACTGCCTGAAAAGGCATTTCCATTAGCAACTCCACCTTCTGGAAAGACAGTATGAGTCAGTAGAGCCGAGCAAGCCATTCTTCATACCTCCCCCATATTTTTAAGTTTAAATATAACATTTATGTTTAAATCTGTGCAAGGAGTGTACTTTTGTGTCTTCTAAATATCGGCATATTAAAATATCCAATAAGGAAATTAATATAACAACCATTTTATACACATCACTGTTGTCAACTTTAAAACTCAAGAAAATCTCCTTTTGAATAGTCAGACATTTTACCTTGTTCTATTTTTTGTTTGTTTTGTTTTTATTTCTTGTTTTTTTTTTTACCTTGTTCTATTTTATTATTTAACTTGTGTTCACTTCCTCTATAGAATTTTATCCTAATGCAATATATTTGTTCTGGAAATTATTGTTTGGTCATAACTCTATGCAGCAAATACACACACGTGTGGTGAGGGATTTCCTCTGGATTCAGTATAATTTAAATTATTAATATACAATTTATCAAAATACCATAATTATATTAAAATTTCTGTAAATATTTAAAAATAGAAATGTAAAAGGAAAAATGTATTTTATGTTATATGAATAGGGCCTTTCTTTCCAAATAATTCATATATTTAGGTATAATATTATTTATTAATATAATGATATAGGGTCAGTGTCAATTTTACTCCCATCAGATAAATATGGGGGAGCTTTGTTCATACAAATAAAGTAGTTGGGAATGAAGGGAGTTTTGTGGCAACAGTGCTACTCCGTTCTTTGAACTCCCTCTAAATTATATACCAAAAGCAAACAGTAATCTATTATCAAAAATATTTTTAGGTGACAACCTATTGCTTCCTACAATTTTTAGAAAGCAAAGAATTTGTGGTCATTTTTCTTGCAAAATAGTTTGTGTCTCGCCTTGTAGTCTAAGACTTTCTCAGTTCCTGGAAAGTATAACAAAGAGGCTTTCCCAGATATGCTGGAATCTTCCATTTGTCCCTCCAAATTCCCCCCCTTTTCTTGTTAGAGAAGTTGTGGGTTTATAGAACAGCCATACATAAAATTCAGGACTCCTATACGCAACCACACCCTGCAATGATGAAGAACACTTTTTCATAATTGATGATAGCATAGTTTTACAATTGAACGACCAACTGAGGTCCATGGTTTAACTTAGGGCCTAATGTTTGTGTAGTGTAGTTCCGTGTATTTAAAAAAAGAATTTTATTCTGTTATCACATATACAATCTAACATTTCTCCTCTTAATCATATTCAGATATATATTTCATACTGTTAATTGCATTTACAACACTGTGCTGCCCTCACCACAGATCCACCATAATCTGCCGTATGCCCCAGGATGATGCAGACTGGGCTATTTCCTTACCTTTCAGCTCCTAATTGGGCTCAGTCAATAGAAGGTTCTCAAAAGAGATCAGAGGACCAGAAGAAGTGGGGACAAGCTATTTATTTCCTGAACCTCCTTCCTGGATTGGTTGCGTCAGCTCTGTCAGGCAGAAGCTGTACCTACTCACTCTAGGTTCTGGTAACCATTTCCTCCTTTGTCCATCTGGCCAGGGATGGTGACAGCTCCCTGCAGTTACTAGCCCCAGGCTGCTATCCTTTGCTATTTCCCTGAACTCTGCAGATTACTTTATAATTTTATTATTACCACTCAAATTACCCAATTTGAAATTTACATTTCTTTCCTGCCAGCACCATGACAAACTAATGCTTAAGAAATGGCTATTAACAATACCTCTTACTCTTTCACTCATAAGCACCCTGTTGAAGGGATTAAAACTGGAACTGGACGAAGGGCAGGCCACGGTGGCTCTGCAAGGCAGAGTTCTCGCTTGCTATGCTGGAGACCCAGGTTAGATTCCCAGTGCCTGCCTGTGCAAAAAAATTTTAAAAAGACTGTATGAAAATGAAATGAGGTAAAACACCCTATACTACTTGGGGGGGGGGGGAAGGAGAATTTACCAATAACTAATGAAAAATAAAACAGACCCTACAGAAAAAAAAGAAAAAGAAAAAGATGGTACAAGGATATTATGAACAAATTTACAACAGTACATTTCTATATTTATATAAAATGGGCAATAACCCAGAAATATACAACTTACCAAAACTTACACAAGAAAAAACAGACACTTAGATTCGTCAGATAATTGCTGACTAGTCAGATGACTACTAAAGAAACTGAAAACTATCCAATTTATTTAATCTATAATTAAATAACTTGCCATAAAGAAAATTCCTTGTCCAAATGGCTTCATTGGCAAATTTACCAACTACTTAAGGACAAAATAATTCCAATTTTACACTGATTCTTCCAGAAACAGAAAAATAAGCCAGTTCCTAACTCATTTTATGAGCTCTGCAAAATCTTGATTTCAAAACCTGATAAAGACATTTAAAAAGAGAAATTTAGAATGATCTCACAATGTACATCATGATTGTAGATTTTAAAACCCTAAACAAATTAGCAAAACAAATTCTCTCATATCAAAACTGAAAAAAATCATCAACAATTTTGGTTATTCCAGGAATTGAATTTGATTGAACATTCACATTTAAACAACAAGGAAGTAATGGAATGGTAACCCATAACAAACTCTGCAATTTGTTCTGTAACTATTTGTTGAAGTGTACTTTGAAAATCCTTGCTTCTTCTTTCTTTTCTTTGTATGTTATATTTGACAATAAAAATGTTAAATTTTAATCAGCAAAAATCATCATATTAACCAACTAAAAAGAACTCTCATATGATAATTTCAGTATGTACAGAAAAGTCATTTGATAAAATTCAACATCCATTCTTAATAAAAATAACAAAAAAGCAAAATAAAATGTTCAACTAGGATCCCTGGAAGCACGGGTTTATGCTGGAAAAAAACGACAATATAAATTCATTAAAAAAAACTAAGAAGTTTTCTTAATCTTGTATAGGGAAGCCACAAAAAAAAAAGCAAAGCAATTGTCATACTTAATGGTGAAACTAAAAAACTTTGCCTCTGCAATTTGAAAAATCAAAGAAGACTCCATCTCCACTTTTATTCAAAATTATGCTGGATGATCTAGGCAGTACAATCAGGCAATAAAAGAAAATTATGCTGGATGATCTAGGCAGCACAATCAGGCAATAAAAGGAAATGGCAATATAAAAAAAAATGGAATGGAAAAAGTAATATCATTGGTTGCAATAGAAATGACTAAATGTAGAAAAGCTCAAAAAATCTGCAGATAAATAATCAGAATTAGTGATGACTTTAGCATGTGTCGCAGACAACAAAAATGGCTACAATTCCAGGCCATTCACAATTGTGGAATTATGGAATTCACAATTCCATTCACAGGTGGAATCTATTTCTCTACCCTTTGGATTTGGACTGGATTATAACCTCCTTTGTCAACGAATGCAGAACAATCCATATTGTCTGATTTCTGTATAGGCTTGGCATGCTTCTGTTTTTATATTTGGAATCCTGCCACCTCATGAACAAACCTGAGGCAAGAACCTGCTGGACCATGAGAGAACACATGATGGAGAAAAAAGACACTCCAGTCAACCATGGACCAGTTCCCACCCTATCCAACAACTGGCAACAGATACCCAAGTGACTACCCAAGATCAGCCAAGTCTGACCCAAATCCATCCTAAATTGCCAACCCACGGAATTGTGAGATAAACTGCTGTTTTAATCCACTAAGATACAAGTGGTTTCTTAGGAAGCAAATGCTAACTAGTAGAGGAAGGTACTGAACACAAAAACAATATGGAAAAATGTGTGAAAATCTGAAAACAGAAAAAAATTAAGGTACATCACATCCAATAGCATAAAAATTATCAAATACTTTCTGGCTATGATGGATTATTTGACACACACACACAGATGCCAACTAGAAAATCTTAATTGAATGTGAAACAAAACAAAAGCAAAAACATCTAATTGATGGCAAAGGAGAGCTAATCAGGCAATCACAATTTGATAGTCTAAGATACTAGAGAGAAAAGAAACTCACTATAATGAGCTTTATGGTTTTTGCCATTTTTCCATTTAGGAATTGGTCAATTTTTTTAAATGCACAGAGAAGCCACAAAGCAGAGCAGAGAGTGGCTGCTAAGTTGTAGAGAAAAAGACCAAAACAGAAGAAAAGTGGTACAGGGCTGGGGACAAAGAGAGAGAGAGAGAGAGAGAGAGAGAGAGAGAGAGAGAGAGAGAGAGGTAGTTTAGGACTACCAAGGCAGCCAGGACTTGAGGGGAGAAGATTATATAGAGAAAGGAAGTAGAGGGAGAATGTCTAAATGTCTGAAGCCAATTTTGTCACAAGGCATTCAACAATACATAAACAGCTTGATTTGACAGATGCTAACTAAGCATAAAGAAGCACTAAGGGATTGAAAAAATAAACAGATCTCATCAGTTTTGTGGGTGAAATGTGTTTTAGTTTCCCAGGCCGCTTAAAGCAATCCCATGAAATATTTTGGCTTAAGTAATGGAAATGTATTTGCTTACAATTTTGAGGCCAGGAAAATGTCCAAATCAAGGCATCATCAAGGTAATACTTTCTGCCCAAAAACCAACTGCCAGTGATTCTTGAATCCTTGGCTGTATAGCCAGGCACAGAGTGGTGAGCACAAAGTTCCTCCTTCTCTTCCGGACTTTGTTAACTTCAGCTTCTTGCCTCCATGGCTATACTTTCTCTCTGCCTTGATTTCATTCACTCAGAAAGGACTCCCATTTTAGGATTAAGACCCACTCTTACTGAGGTGGCTCATACCTTAACTGAAGCGGCTCCATCCAAAGCTTCTACTTACAATGGTTCAAACCCAGAAGAATGGATTAGATTTAAGAATATGTTTTTCTGCAGTACAAACAGCTTCAAACCACCATTTGAGAGAAAAAAATGAGTTCATTTCCCATCATGGGGGAATTTCAAATGAGGCTCCCAAAAGTCTGTACTCTACAAGTAAAGTCAAACCAGAAAAGGAAGCCAAGGTTTATGGTGGCTAAAATCCAGACTTATATCAGCTTAATCACTCTTTAGATTTAACTGACCTGTAACTAGTCTAGCAGACTGCCACAAGCTAATGAAAACCTTCTCTGAAAGGAAATTATCAGCCAGAGATTCTGTCATTTTCCATATGCAATTTGTAACATTCAAAAAAAAGTTAACAGATGTATAAAAAGATAGGAATAAAGTAATTTTAAAAAAAGAGGGAAAAGCCCCTGAGGAGATAAATATTGAGTCATCAGACACAGGCTTTAAAATAATTGTGATTAATATGTTCAAAATTTGATGACAGGACTAGGAATTTTGCCAGAGACCTAGAAACAATCAAAACTTTTGAAAATACAATAACTGTAATTTAGGAAATAATAGATTAGGTATGGTTGAAGAAAGGATCAATGAATCAGAAAACAAACCAGTAGAAAATATCTGCTAAGAGAAAAGAAGATGGAAAATACAGAAAAGAACATTTTCAATAATAATTCAAGAAAGGCATTTCCAGAAAAAAATCTGAAAGATAATTTGTCACTATTAAATCCACTCAAAGAACTATAAGTAAAGAGTTTTTCAGGCAAAAAAAAAGGAAATAAAATTCCCCAATGGAGGCAGAGAAGTGTAAGCAGGTATGAAGGATCATGGAAAAGGTAAAGATGTAAGGAATTAAAAATAAATATTTACCACATGATACAACAAAAATGACTTACAGGATTTAATCAATATGTATAAAATATATGATGAATTAAAACAAATGGCAATGAAGCACAATTGGCAAGAAGGAATGATAGAGTTAAAGTGTTCTAGGGTGCTAGTCTTTTCTAGGATTTGGTAAAAACCACAAAATGATATTAAATATTAATAAGTCAAGACTGTCTAGTGTAATCTGTAATGTATAAACAACATGCAATGAATAAGATAATTGAAAAGAAACCTAAATAAGAATTCATTGATGAGTCCAAAAGTGGGCAGGAAAGAAGAGAAAAGGGTACAGCTGAAAAGTAAACAAATAGTTGCATGAATGACCAAACTGTAAGTGAGAAGTCTTCACACTCCTCTTTAAAATCCCCCAGTGGTTTCCCCTTGTACTTAGGATAAGATCCCTTCCTCTCCGATAACACCTTTTTCACTCCCCTCCTTTCTGACTTCAATCCAGTCTCACTGGCTTCTCTGACCCACCAATGCATCAAGCTTTCACCCCCCCTTCATGGCACCTACACTCATTCTTACCTCTGCCAGGATGGCTTTTGCCCTTATGTTTCCATGACTGGCTCACTCTGATGTCACCTGTTCAGCATGGCTCACCATGGCCACCACTCTCCATTAATCTGTCAGCAGCTCTGCAGTAGGTTTTCAGGCCACTGTTTTTCATGTGTTTTTACCTCTGTGAAGATTGATCCTCTGTGATTTTATGAGTTTATCTTGATCATTTTCTTTTCTTTTTTTTTTTTTAGCTCATTATGGTTTGTCTACTCTACCATAGTATGAGGTCTATAAAAGCAAGACTTTACCTGTTTTCCACCAAATCCAAGCATATAGAACATGATGTGTTTTAAGTACGTATTTGTTGAATGAATGTATGAAATGTCTGTTAATTGTCTAAAGCGGTCTTGAC
Source organism: Myrmecophaga tridactyla (assembly GCA_004026745.1). Taxonomy (NCBI): domain Eukaryota; kingdom Metazoa; phylum Chordata; class Mammalia; order Pilosa; family Myrmecophagidae; genus Myrmecophaga; species Myrmecophaga tridactyla. The sequence goes on along the minus strand of PVIY010045282.1, from coordinate 989 downwards.
TCTCTAAATCATCTTATCATTAATCTTAATCACTAATGTTCATTATGGTATTTTTGCAGTATTTTGCTTTTGTTCTAAAATTTAAAATTTCTGGTGTCTCCAGTCCATTTAATATCTGAGGTGCTTTTTTATAAGAATGCTTTTAGAACTGTGTGGCCCTATTTTGCTATTTCTATGGCTACTATTACCTCTTACAGCCACCTACATGCCTGCTTCCAGTTTCTGGCAGGGACCTTATAAAATGAAGCAGAGTGGACACCTGAATTTGGATAAATCCAATGCTTATTTTATTCAGATTTTGTGGCAAAATGTTCTTGAAGTATTAGTTGATCAATGCTTTTCTCTATTCTTTCTGTCCATAGACATAGGGGTGGGAAGTTTTCTGCATCAGGAGGAATTTGTGGCACCAGTTTTCTTAAATAAACCATATTATCCTCATCTGATGTAGTAAACTATTATCATAAGATTTATCCCTTTTTTGGTTCCCTCTTCTGTCTTATCTGTGAGATAATGGTGTAAGTTTATGGAATAACATAAGCATTCACCTGGGGTTTTATGAGGTGAACATACCACAGTTGAAGTTTATAAGACAGAGTTAGAAAACTGGGTCTTTCCAGCCCAAGGTCTTTTTTATCCCCAACACTTTTTTTCTCTGACCGACTTCCACTGTCCAAATCATGTTCTAATAATCTTTTACATGTGCTAATTAATGTATTTTGATTTTTCTCACAAATACTCTCAAACCTCCAATGCTTGTCCTATTCAATTAACTCTAAATACTGTGGCTGGTATAACCTACTTAACTTATGCCTCTAATCTGGTCACTCCCAGCTCAAAACCTTAGGCCTGCTGTTTCCAGTTTAGGCCTCCTGTTTCCGGAGACCTGAAGTCCAGACTTCCAGCCAGACACTCCAGACTTTCACAATCTGACCACAATTCATATGCTAGCCTTCACTCAGCCATTCCTTATCAAGTACAGACTTCCCCAA
>PVIY010045281.1:0-19202 GCA_004026745.1 Myrmecophaga tridactyla | reverse complement strand
CAACAGAAAAATATAACAAACAGAAAAAAAAAATTTTACAGGCCATACCCCTTACTGATCCCTTTCATTGATCACTAGCATTTCAAACTAAATCTATTTTAACATTTGTTCCCCCTATTATTTATTTTTATTTCATATGTTCCTCTCATCTGTTGACAAGGTAGATAAAAGGAGCATCAGACACAAGGTTTTCACAATCGCACAGTCACATTGTGAAAGCTATATCATTATTCAATCATCATCAAGAAACATGGCTACTGAACACAGCTCTACATTTTCAGGCAGTTCCCTCCAGCCTCTCCATTACATCTTGGATAACACGGTGATATCTACTTACACTTAATGCATAAGAATAACCTCCAGGATAACCTCTCGACTCTGTTTGGAATCTCGCAGCCATTGACACTTTGTCTCATTTCACTCTTCCCCCTTTTGGTTGAGAAGGCTTTCTCAATCTCAATGATGCTGGGTCTCAGCTCATTCTAGAGTTTTTCTCAATCCCTTGATGCTGAATCTCAGCTCATTCTGGGATTTCTGTCCCACGCTGCCAGGAAGATCCACACCCCTGGGAGTCATGTCCCATGTAGACAGGGGGAGGGTAGTGAGTCTGCTTGCTGTGTTGGCTGGAGAGAGAGGCCACATCTGAGCAACAAAAGAGGTTCTCTTGCCTCCCTCTCATTTGATAATTCTCTCAATCTTGAGGGATATCTGGGTGAAGACTCTTCTAACTTCTTCAAGCTGAAAAGGGGCATTGACTTTATGGGGTGATGGATGAAATTGGTTGTAGAACTTGGAGAGACCAGTATTTCTGGGTTTCAGGACTTATCTGGCATAAGACAATCTGGAGACTTGAAGTCTCTGAAAAACAAATTTAATAAGTAAAACTTTAAATAGTCCAGGGTATCCTATAGGGGTTCCAGGAACATAGTCGGTTGGGGCTTGCCATACTGTGACGGTTTGAATATCTGGCTGAAACTTGCCTAGGAGTAACCTCCAGAATGACCTCTTGACACAATTTGAAATCTCTCAGCCACTGAATTTCTTTTTTCACCCCTTTTGGTCAACCAATCCCATGATGTCAGGGCCAGGCACATTCCTGGAATCATGGTCCTTGCTGCCAAGGACACTTACACCCCTGGGAATATCCACATAGAGGGGAGGTCAGAATTTGGCTTAGAGAGAGAGAGAGAGAGAGAGAGACAATATCTAAGCAACAAAAGAGCTTCTCTGTATTAATTATAAGAAGGCTTAACTTTTCCATTACAGAAATAAGTTTTATAAGGGCAAGATTTAAGATTGAGGGCTTGGTTCATTAAAATTGGGAGCCCTTATTGCTTAAGAGAATAGCAGGAATTCCCCAGTTGGGGAAGTTTAATAGTTACACTTTTCTTTAGTCCCTCAAGGGACTTTGCAAATACTTTTCCATTTTTTGTCCCAAATACTTTGAAATACATCAGGGTATAACATTAACTTGCACAGAATATCAAGATTTTATTCCTTAGTCTAGGTTCCATGTCAAATAAAACTGAATTAGGTTGTTTAAATAAAATGATTAGACAGGTTAAATTAGAAAGTGTGCCATGGAAAATTTAAATTTTGGACAAAATAAACATCTCTTCTTTTGGTCTCACACAGAAGTTAAAGTCTTAAAATAAGACAATATCATCTTTTATTCTGTATTCTGAGTTATGTTAATCTTAACCAGATCAGCTTCATTCATACTTTAATAGAATCTGATTTCTTTTGCAGCTTTTGTAACAGTTTCTATATGGAATAATGCTGACTTTCAGAGCTGGAGAACTCTAACTCTCACTCTGAGGTGTTACATAGATGTCTAAAGTGCCAGGGAACTATCAGACTATAGAAAGAGAAAAGCGTCTCAGATTTTAGAATTAACAGTTAAAGCTCAAAAGTAAATGTAATTACTGTAATCACTTGCAACTTAAGCCCTAATTTTCTTATAAGCATTTTTAAATGAAGCTACTTTTAGAAACAAAAACATTTGACATTTGTTTTATATTGGGGTCAACCGCAAACCACAGCAGAATTTTTTTAAAAAATATTTTTATTGAGAAATCTTCACATACACATTTCAACCATAGTATACAAGCAATGGCTCACAATATCATCACATAGTTGTATATTTCCTCACCATTATCATTTTTAGAACATTTACATTATTCCAAAAAAAGAAATGAAAAGAAAAAAGAAAAAACTCATACATCCCATACTCCTTTCTCATTGACTAGTAGTATCTCAATCTCCCCAATTTTTTTTTTACCTTTATCCCCACTATTATTTATTTATTTTTTGTCCTTATTTTTTTTACTCATCTGTCCAAACCCTGGATAAAAGGAGCATCAGCCACAAGGTTTTCACAATCACACAGTCACACTGTAAAATCTACATAGTTAAGCAGTTGTCTTCAAGAATAAAGGCTACTGGAACACAGTTCAACTGTTTCAGGTCCTTGCCTTTAGCCACTCCAGTGCACTGTAAATCAAAAAGGGATGTCTATATAATGCATAAGAATAACCTCTAGGATATCCTATCGATTCTGTTTGAAATCTCTCAGCCACTGAAACTTTATTTTGTCTCATTTCTCTCTTCCCCCTTTTGGTCAAGAAGGCTTTCTCAATCCCATGATGCCAGGTCCTGGCTCATCCTGGGAGTCCTGTCCCATGTTGCCAGGGAGGGTTACACCCCTGAGAGTCACGTCCCACATAGGAGGGGAGGCAGTGAGTTCACCTGCCTCATTGCATTGTAGAGGTTTTGTCCTATTTCACCTTTTTGCATATACCAGGGTTATGTTAATTAACAGGTAAAACATAATTTATATATTTATCTTGCTTCTCTTTTAAAGTTCCATTTTTTTCAGATTAAGTTCTGACTTATAGCTGATTACATATACTTTTTGAGAAGCATTAGAGCAAAGTAATGTGATTGACAAATAATTTGGTTGTTTCTATGATCTGTCACCTTTTGCTAAGAATAATTAAAACCACGACTAACAACATCATACTGTTGTGTAGCATCATAATGATCTTTATCAGGATGTAACATAGACAGAGAGAACATTGTCAGTTTTTGGAACTTTATACAGTCTATAAGTATATGAATAACATTTCACCCAAACAAATATAGCTAATAAAAGTATAGAAAATCCCCTTTCACCAATATGATGCTTTCCAAGCACTTCCTATGTAATATGTTAAACTATTTTACACCTCACTTATAGAAGGTCAAAGAACAAATCCTTTCAAACAGTTTTCCTTTAAAAAAGAGATTTGTATTCTGAAGTAAAGTCTGATAAGGTCAACATAAACATTGACAAGGATATTGTGATATAAAATCTTTTTGTCTTCTTGGCGGGTACTCAGATGGTTAAGAAAAACTTTTTAACTTTTCATTAAGAGCAGACTGAATTTACATTATTTTAACAGAGAGAAAACTAAACTTTAGTTTTATATGATGCATAGTTTGACACAAAAGTCTTTTTAACAAAAATTATAAACAGACATTAAAATTTTGGTCAGATTGATTATGAGAGGCCAAATTCACTTTTATAAATCTTCTACAGCTTTCCATATTTATTCCGGGCTTGTAATATAAGCAATGAGTACAACACACAAAATTCACTTTCTCAAACCTTCTGCAACTTTCCATATCCATCCAGGGCTTATAGTCACATACAAAAAAAATTCACCTTAATCAGAAAATATGGTCACCGTAGTATGGGAAATAATGAAAATACTATCCAGCTCACCTATAGCTTCTATTTATCCAGATTGCATATAATTTGAAATAAATTTGATAAAGTCACAAAGCTCTTTGAACATAGCCTTCCAATAACACTATTCGTGAAGGGGAGAAGAGACAGAGGTACAATACATAATGGAAGAAGAAAGTATTTATGCCTGGGTGTTTGGAATGTGGTCAGGCATTTATATACTTTATATGTACAATGCACAAATGATTATGTCACGATTTATCTAAAATTTCTCAATCTGATCCAAAGCTTTCTTCAAAGGTCAGAGGAGCCCACATGTGAAATATAATCAGTTCTTCAATAACTAAGGGATTTATGTCCAGAAAACAGTCAAATTTTTCAGCATTATTCCCAAGCACTAAATAATAGCAGGAATATGTTTGTTCACAAAATTAAGTTATGGCTTTTAAAAAACTAGTACCGAGCTGTATTTATTCAAATGCTGCTTTCTTATTTAAAGGTCTTACAAGTGTCATCTCCTACAAGTGAGGTGATCTTAGGTCATTCTTTATCCATCTGATTTTAAAATTCTTCCAGCATTTTTATTCCTTTATTGCTACTATCTTATTCTATGCCCTGGTACACATATATTGTAACTAGAATATAAACTACTTGAAGGTAAGAATTATCTCTTCCCCATCCATGGCAGCATTTACTAACAAAAATATGCTGATTGATATTAACAAAGCCACTGCAAATTCAAATTCCTCCACATACTAGAGTAACAAATGGCAAAATAATTAAAAAGCTAGATTCTTTGAAATCCAGATAATCAAGGTTATAAACACCTCTTTTATGTTTCTCACTAAATGTAATTGATTTCTTAAATAGGATATACTTGAAGCATCAACATATCTTTATTTTTATATTTTATGTAAGTGTCATCATTACCAGGTGCTTTGCTCAATTTTTGCAATCTGTCTGATTAGGCTAATTTAAGAGGAATTTTGAGAATGAGCATATAATACTAGCTTATTTTATTAGTAAGCTTGTATAAATTTAGGGAGAACATACCTAAGGAAAGGGAAAATTGCATTTGTTTGACACCAAATTTCATCATAAAAACAGGAATGGGACTAGACTTTTTTTTAAAGCTGTTTCTTTTTTATTGATATAGCTGTATTATTTTTACAGGAAGAATTATTGATGAGTTATTGCAAACAGAGTAAGTTATTTTTGCATAGGATATATTCCTCATTTATTATTATTTTCACTAAGCCATAGCTATGCTATAAAATGATGCTTCATATGGCATACATAAAATATAAACTATTCCTTATTAGTCTTGTAAGATACCTCAATGTCAGACTAGACTTTTTAACTGCTGTTTTTTTTTTTTTTTGCAGCTGTATTTGCCTTTTATTCCATCTGTTGGAGGTTAGAAAGTCTTTTTGTTTTCATAATATCCTAAAATTACGAACAACCTTAAAAGTACATTGTCTATCAAGCTCTGGAAAATATACTGCAATTGTTTAATTTGTCCCAAGCCTAAGTACAGAAACTTTTCCATTGCTCTCAAGGGCCTTACATTTCACTTACCGAAATTTGGCAATTAGATTTATTCAATTACTCCTATTTCAAGGGTAATTATATATTAATAATAACTTGATTACTATGGTTACCATTCAAAGATATTATTGGAAAAAAAGAATTTTAACAAACGTGGCCTATTCCATAGCATTTTTCCTGTGTCTACTTTTGCTAATCTCCAGGCCCAGTTGAAAGAAGTCTAAAGCACCCCTCCCCTTCGTTCTGCCCCAGCCCTTCCTCATGGCTGCTGTAGGTAGTTACCCTGGAGGCAGGCATAGGTGGGACAGGAGGAGAGGGAGCCTGGCCTATTGAACTTGGTCCTGAACCTTTTAAATGAGATCTCAGAGATGAGAATTCCTATGTCCTTCTCTTAATTATTTCCAGTTACTCAATCTGTTTTACTTAGAAGCTGTGATCCGGACAACTGGAAAAGATCTTTGCCTTTTTCCTCCAGCCAGCCCTCTGGCAGCCCTCTGCTGCCTTAAGGAAATTCCAAGGGCAGTTTCTTTCTACTGTCCAGATTTGTTGACAGTAATTATAAAAAACTAAGGCTTTGAGTTCTGCTGTTAAGAGGGTTTTTTCCTCCCTTTTTTCTTTTTTCTCCCTTCTGGGACTCTAGGAGTACTAATTTTTAGATGAAATTGATTGTTTATCTTTAAACAGTTTGAATAGAGCTCTTAAAGAATTTTTTTGTTCATTTGCTATTACCATCCAGAGGTAAGAGAATATATATTGAACAGGCAGACAGATACAAATAAAAAGTTAATCACATAAGAAGCAGAAACATGGAAATACTTTTGAGAGAGACAAAGAAAAGATTGAATATATCATCTCATTACATTTCTGCTCTCTTTTGCAGAACAACTTTTAAAAAATATTTTTATTGTAAACCCTAACAAGCAAACATATAAATATTCTTGACATACAAACATCCTATACATGGTGTACAATCAGTGGCTGACAATATCATCACATAATTGTGTATTCATCACCATGATCATTTTTTTTAACATTTGCGTGTCTCCAGCAAAAGAAATAAAAAAGAAAAAAGAAAAAAACTCCTATATGCAAACCCCTTGCCCCTCCCTCTCATTGGCCACTAGTATTTCAGTCTACTTAATTTATTTTAACCTTTGTTTCCCCATTGTTTATTTTTTTATCCATAATTTTTACTCATATTTCCATACCATAGATAAAAGGAGCATCAGACATAAGATTTCACAATCATGCAGTCACATTGTAAAAGCTGTATCGTTATACAATTATCGTCAAGTAGCAAGGCTACTGGAACACAACTCTACAGTTTCAGGTACTTCCCTTCAGTCACTCTAATATACCATAAACTAAAAAGTGGATATCTGTGTAATGCATAAAAATAACCTCCAGGGTAACCTCTTGACTCTATTTGAAATCTCTCAGCCATTGACACTTTGTCTCATTTCTCTTTTTGTTGAGAAGGTTTTCTTAATCCCTTGATGCTGAGTCCCAGCTCATCCCAGGATTTCTGTCCCATGTTTCCAAGGAGGTTTATACCCCTGGGAGTCATGTCCCACGTAGGAGGGGGGTAGTTAACTTGCCATGTCAGCTTAGAGAGAGAGAGGCCACATCTGAGCAACCAAAGAGGTTCTCTTAGGACTAATTTTAAGTAAGCTTAGCCTAGCCTATCCTTTGCAGAGATAAGTTTCAAGATTGAGGGCTCAGCCTATTGATTTGGTTGTCCCCACTGTTTGCGAGAATATCAGGAATTCTCCAAATGGGGAAGTTGTATTTTTCCACCTTTCTTCCTATTCCCCCAAGGGAATGTAAAGAAAATAAGACGTATCTTTGCAGATACTTCTTTACTCACTGTCCAAATCCCTCTGGGATTTATTGGGGCATCACACTAACCTGGACAAACCAACAATATCTCATACCCTGTTCAAGGGGCTGTGTACTTAATGGTGTTCAATTAAACTGACCATACAAGTTAAATTAGGAAATGCAACTAGTCAAAATATAAGTTTTGCACCAAATAAACATTTCTCCCTTTAGTCTCACATAGAAGTTGAAGTTTTAAAATATGGATGACCATCTGTTTTCAACACCCTGCAATACTGACATTCCTTTGTTCTTCCTCATGCAAAAACATTTTTTTAATTTGTATGTTTAATCACCATCATTGTGCATCCTAGGCATTCCCAGATTATACCATCTCAGTCTTTATTGTCTGTCTTTCCTTCTGGTGTCATATGTGCCCCCAGCCCTTCTCCCTCTGTCATTCTCACCTTCGGCTTCAGTGTTCTTACATTATTGTGCTACAATCAGGTAGTATTGTGCTATCCATTTCTGAATTTTTACAGTCAGTCCTATTGTGCAGTCTGTACCTCTTAAGCACCAATTACCCAATCTCTACCCTATTTCTATCTTCTGGTAACCTGTGTTCTTAACTGAAATTACCCAAGTTCACTCATTAATGTTAGTTCATATTAGTGAGACCATACAGCATTTGGCCTTTTGTTTCTGGCTAATTTGACTCAGCATAATGTTTTCAAGACCCACGCATACTGTTACATGCTTCATGACTTTACTCTGTCTTCCAACTGTGTGATATTCCATCGTATGTATGTACCACAGCTTGATTAACCACTCATCCTTTGATGGACATTTGGGCTGTTTCCATCTCTTGGCAATTGTAAATAATGCTATAGAAACATAGGTGTGCAAATGTCCGTTTCTCTCCTTGCCCTCATGTCCTTTGAATAGATACCTAGCAATGGGATTGCTGGATCATATGGCAGTTCTACACTTAGCTTCCTGAGGAACTGCTAAACTGCTTTCCACAATAGTTGTACCATTTTATATTCCCACCAACAGTGGATAAGTGTGCCTCTTTCTCCACATCCTCTCCAGCACTTATTGTTTTCTGTTTTTTTGATAAGTGGATGTGAGATTGTGGTTTTGATTTGCATTTACCTAGTAGCCAGTGAAGTTGAACATCTTTTCATGTGCCTTTTAGCCATTTGTATTTCCTCTTCTGAGAAGTGTCTATTCATGTGTTTTGCCCAGCTTTTAAATTGGGTTTTGTCTTTTTGTTGTTGAGTTGAAGAATCTCTTTATGTATTCTGGATACTAAATCCTTATCTGATATGTGGTTTCCAAATATTGTCTCCAATTGCGTAGGGTGCCTTTTTATTTTCTTAACAAAGTGCAGAACAGTTTTAACTGTGGTATCTTTAACTTTAACTATAATGGTAATATCTTTCTGTAGAACCATTCTCAGGCCATTTCTCTCCTGACTCAAATCATATCGAGGCCAGATTATGTTACAGAAATAAAACTTTTTCTCATAAACTTATAACTAAAATCTTTCCAATTTTTCAATGTAGCCCAAAGGTTCCCTTTATAAAGAATTTCCATAATTAATAACTCATTAGGAACACTTGACCAATACAAATACAGTAAGACACCAATTAAGACATTTAAAGACATTTAACACTTACCATACATTACTATATATTATAACTAGACCGAACGCACCAATTAACAATTAAATAGGCATTAAACACTTAGTATAAGTAACACACCAATTAACAATTAAACAAGCATTACCTACTTACTATACCCAGGTAACACACCAGTTTACAGTTAAACAGGCATACTTAATTTCATTGAACACCAATTAATTGTTGGATTACTTATTTTCCAATAGTAGACACAATGGATAAACTCAGGTCAGGGCCTTAAATGCCAAACAGAATGGTACCCAGGAGACAGCACGTTGTAGAGTTCAGAGCAAGGGGGATCATTCTGGAAGTGAGCCCAGGCCTTCAAGCCCAGATCTAGGGGATTTGAACCACTGAACCCACTTCCTGATCCGCTTTTGCCTTGATGACCCCCTCACCCAGTCAGACGTCCAGACTTGGAACTGGAAACGTTTTCTCTCTTTGAAGTCTTTTAAGGTGCTGAAAGGGTCTGGAGGGCCAGCAGAACAGAGAAAAGCAGGATGGCTGAGCCTCTGGACTAAATAGCCACAAAAGGATCAGTTACTGCATGGACCTTTTCTGCTAGGGTTCCTGAACTTTAGAGCCCCAGATTAGGAATTTTTGTCCCATCTACAGTTGCCAAATTGTTAACGGACAAAGGCAGTGAGTTCCCTGCCCGAAATGCTCAATGAACAATTCCTGAGACCCTGGGATTTCAGAAAGAGAGAGTTTCTTGCTGAGTGTAGAGCAAGGGATCAGATGGCCTGTGGCCCCAAAAATCTATCTCCCCAAACTGCAGTAATTCTGGTAGTTTTATAATATTAAAAGATGGGCAGGTTTTAGGATAATGAGCACAGTGGCTCCAGATGATGTAATTAGAGGTGATCTAATTATTGAACACGCCCAGATTGATTACATGCTTAGTTACAGAACATAAAGCAAGAAAACGGTGGCCATAATATGATGATGGGCACAGAAATGAGGTCTAGGTGACTTATAGGTTAAACTCGGAGCTACTGCACATGCCAGGCAGGCCCATTTTGGTTAGATCCAGTTTTGGTTATCAAGCTGACTTTGAAGTTGGGGTGGCTTGATTCTGGACTGACCCAAGACCCTTCATCAATAAATGTTAGAGGCTGTCTTTAGTGATCACAGACTCCAAAGCTGAAAAACTGGATAAAATGGGTACAAGTGAGAGTCAATCAGAGGTTTTTATAGTCACAAGGACACAAGATAAAGGTTATACAATTGTTATCAGCGATGAAGGCAGCTGGATTACAGCTCAGAGATTTCAGGTATTTCCCTCTGTCTATTGCAATGTACCAGAAAGCAAAAAGGACTATCTCTGTAATGATTTAATAATCATAATCATCCCTTAAATCCTAGCTTCTCAGTTAACAGGCCTGACTTTGAGAGTATGAGTGAGTGGTTGATTGGTCTGAGAGTAGGTGGCTTAACAGATAGGACACACAGATTCTTGCTTTTTTAAGGTACACTGGGGGTTAGTCAGGGGTGGTTAAGACAAATTGTATGAAAAATCAGGTGGGTTGGGGACAGAATCTTTTTCATATTCTTAGTTCCCACAAATTCCTGGTGACAGTGACCCTGCCCTGCAGGATATCTAATTATTCAAGATGCCGTGGAGAAAGGCACAACTCAGCAGTAGTAATAGATAAACATTTCTTTAGATTAAAAAATATATATGTAAGACTGTTTGTAAAAGCCTTATATTTACATATATATCTTGGATCTTTAGTCTTTAAGAATTTATATTCAGAGTGTTTTGCTTTTTCATTTTCCATTTTATTAAGAAAGAAACTATAAATAAAACTTAACAATACCATCATTTTTCATTAGCTCTAATGGGTTTGTGACAGGAAGAAAGCTCACATAGTGTAATGTGTGATTTTTTCTTTTGTCAAATGCTGTCGGGCTGGATCATTTAGAGATATTCCAAAATCATCTGTACTGAAGCAAAAAGCTTTAGAGTGTAGATTTAAAAAAAAAATGTGCATTACATCATGTGAAACATTAGTAACTTTTGGAGGCCTTTCTAACGTTCCTTTGTCTTGACGTTGTTGTTTCTCTCGTGTTCACAATCCCTGCCCCAAGCTTTAGTGTACCCTACCAAATATTTTAGAAATCTAAAATCCAGGGCTTTTATTTCATCATGCTTCAAATCTACCGTGAACTAAAATCTGCATTTCTTAGGTTATTCTAGAATCAGTTGATTGGTCATTTTAATCAGAACATTTTAGGCCTGGAAAGGGCCTTCTCCAGCCTCCTTGTTTTACAAAGAAGAAATAGAGTCCAGGAGAGGGGTTATGAAATCCACACATGTACACAGAGGAAAAGCAAGAAGCAGGACAAGATACCTACACTCAGTGAACCCTTGTGAAATACCCATATTCCAAAATTTGTTATTTGAGTTTTACCTCCCTTATGAGTTTTCAGTGATGAAATGGTCCAGAAACTTGAGTAGGAAGAAATAAAAAAAAGTTCCGATTCTTATTTTTTAAATTAAGGTATTATGAATCAAATTATTTCCAGTTCTGACCTTAGGAAAATAATAGCACTGTACTTTTAAATGCAGCTAATTTCACTTTGCTATGTATATAGACCGATTTCGTTGAGACTTTTCATCATCTTGAGCCATATAAGGTGGTCTTAAAGTACTAGACACTGTGCATTAAAATACAAAGCAAGCTACGGAAGCGCGTGCTTTAGATGGAGGTTGGATGTGGGCCTGTGGGCACCTCCCATCTCGGGGGGTGCATATTGAATGGGAGGGGACTTGGCTGTTTCTACAGACATCTGCTTTTGTGTTCCATCTTCTTTGCTGCACATGCACCCTGGCACAAACTCTTGGGGACCCTCTGCATTGGTGCAGTGAATCATTTTAGAAAATAACCTGCAAAATGTGCCTGTTCCCTTTCTTTTCTCTTTTTTATAATGTACTTTCATTTAAGAGAGCTGCCTGCATTTTCTTAAGGGCAAGCTGGGAATAGTGAGGAACTCTTGAGCTCCGAAGCCCATATTAAGGTAGTTGATCACTGCTAGTAGTTTACTTAACATTTAAAGAAAGCCATGCCCTTTCCATTCTAGAAGAGCTCATAGGCACTTACTGAATATTTCCCAAAGCTGTAGTGCAATTTGCAACATGTATAAATATAGTGCTTATCTACCCAGGAAATTCACTGGGTTTGCCAGTCCTGGCTCTACTCCTAAGTCAGCACCACCACGATGTTTTTTATATGCAGTTGTCTCTGTTTTGGTTTTTTAACATTTTGAAAAATTAATGAAGAGAGTTGAGCTTTCTATGGTTGATCATTAGGATATTTCAGTAGTTTCTTTCAGAATGCAAAATTTGAAATGGGGGCAAATCTTTATATAAGACTAAAAGCATCAAGCAAGAGCAGTTATTAATACCCTATTTACGGCATTTATGCGGATAGTTGCCAAAGGCATGATAGTTTTCTGGAACACTGTGTTCTGGCTCTAGTTTGTACATCTGTTGTATCTTTCTAGCCAACAGAAAGTGGAAAGTTGTGAAAATAGGTGAGTTTGGGGCCAATTAGACAGTTAGTTCAAGTCACAAAATTACTTTTGCCTGAATAACTTAGATAGTCACCTAATGGTGTCTGTTGCTCCTGGCCAGAAAATTAAATATGAAATATATATTGAGGACCTCAGTGTGCATGCTAACACACTTACTGAATTGGAAGCAGGACAGGTCATAGATGGCAGTGGAGACTGGCTGGGCTTGGATAGGGCTAGAGTTAGATGTATATCAACTCAGGATAATCAGGGCTCAGTTGCATGGACTGGTATCAAAACTGGTTGATAAGAGAGAGAGAAGGTGGGGCAAGATGGCATAGGGAGGTGTAGAATTTAGTTCGTCTTCTAAGGCAGCTGGTAAATAGCCAGGAATTGTCTGAAACAACTGATTGGGGGACATCTGTGACTGGACACATATCATACACCAGTCTGGAATGGGTGGAAGGGCCAAGATTATAGCACAAAACTGTAAGTATGTATCCTAAACTGTGGAGGTTGGTGCCCCTCCCCCACTGGCATGGCAAGCTATTTTGGAGACACTTTCCCATGGGAAAAAGAAGTAGTCTCTACTAGGAACAAGGGGAGTTAGCTCAACCAAACTCCAACTGCAGTTTTAATGAACAAATTTGGTCTGTTGAATACAGACTCTGAGGACAGATAAATCTGGAGCAAAGCACAGAAGGAACCTGGAGGTCTCTCCCTGGCAGATAGGAGGCAGGGCTGATGGGGAAAAATGAAAACAAAAACAGAGGCTTTTGGAGTTGGCTGAGCTCAGAATAGTGGAAAAGAGCTGTGAACCAAGAAATAGGCACATAGACCTGGGTACCAACTCACGCTCTTGATTGACAAAGCTGGGGGCTGGGTACTAGCTCTGTAAAGGAATTAATTTTTAATTTTTTTTTATCACCCCATTATAGAAAGCCTCAGGCATTTTCAGTTGTCAGGACTGACCCAGACAATGGTGGGGTAAAGGTATGTTTGAGAGACAAAATAACTGGTCAGATTGAGAGAATTCCTTAAAGGGCACATCTTCCCCAGGAAAAGGGGGGGAGCAGAGCCCAGCTCAAGTGGCAGCTCTCATTTAGAAAACTCAGACCCCAGGGGCTGGAAAACATAAATAGCTTAAACCTGCTTTCCACCTCAGCTTGTGTCTCAACCATGCGCCTGTTGTGGACAGGGTCTGCTGAGAACTAAAGGCACTGCAGACCCTGAGAACTGAAGGCACTGCAGACAGAACTTACACTGGTGGGGAGCTGTGGGCTGACAAATGCCACCTGCTGGGCAGAATAGGAAAAGTGCAGAGTCTAGAGCCTTCACAGGAAAGACTGGCAACCTCTTGGGTCTCATCCTCAGGGAAACTTGATATTGATTACACCCTCCTACTGAGAACTGGTCCTGTCTTGTCTGGGAAAGTCTTATTGGGGTTAAAATATTTGGAGAGAACCTCCTCAAAAAAAGGTTCCACATAGTCAGGGCAAGAACCAAAAAAACAAGACCTAAATAGAAGCTATGCTAGAGGTCTAGAATAAATTGAACTGGATAGCAAAGAACAGATAGAGGGCAAAGTTAACTAACAAGGAAACCCTAGATAAAAGAGATAAAATGACTGTTTTAGTTTATTAAAGCTGCTGGAATATACCAGAAATGGAGCAGCTTTAAAAAGGAATTTATTAAGTTGCAAGTTTACAGTTCTAAGGCCATGAAAATGTCCAGATTAAGGCACCAGCAAGAGGTTGCTTCACTCAAGAAAGGCTGATGCTATCTGGAGCACCTCTGTTAGCTGGGAAGGCACATGGGCACATCTGCTAGCTTTCTCTCCTGGCTTCTTGTTTCATAAGGTTTTCCCAGGGGTGTTTTCCTTCACCTCCAAAGGTCTCTGGCTGTGTGGGCTCTGGAACTTTTTCCAAAATGGTTTTCTCTTAAAGAACTCCAGTGAGCAACCCTACCTCGAATGGGTAGAGACACATCTCCATGGAAACCACCAAATCAGAAGGACCCACCCATAATTGGATAATCACATCTCCAAGGAAACAACTTAATAAAAAGATCCCACCCAGCAATATTGAAAGAGGATTAAAGAACATGGCTTTTCTGGGGTACACAACAATTTCAAACTGGCACAATGACCTCCAGAATAAACTAATCCAGGAAATTAGATGCCTAGTAACTAGCATAAAATTATGAGTCATACTAGGAAGAATGAAGGTATGGCCCAGTCAAAGGAACAAACTAACACTTCAAATGAGATACAGGAGTTGAAACAACTAACTAAAGATGTTTGAACAGACCTTCTAAATCAAATCAATGAGCTGAAGGAAGATATAGCAGAAGATATGAAGGATATAAAGAAAACATTGAGCGATCATATAGAAGAACATGAAAGCTTGAAAAATCAAATGGCAGAACTTATGGGAATGAGAGGCACAATAGAAGGATTAAAAATACAATGGATAGTTGTAACCCATATCAACCTCTGAAATCTGTTCTACAATTAATTGTTGCGGTATGCTTCAAAATTTATTGTTTTTCTGTATATACGTTATTTTTGACAAAAAAGAAAAAAAAAGTCAATTGTGATGATTAAAAAATATTTATTCCTTCTAGCCTCCAATGCTCTGGAGCAGCTAGAAGGAAAAATCTGAGATGATGGTATGGTAGCCCATGACAAACTCTGGGATCTGTCCTGTAACTACTTATTGAAGTACGCTTTGAAAACTACTGCTTTTTTCTTTCTTTGCTTTGTATGTATGTTATATTATACAATAAAAACGTTAAAAAAATACAGTGGAGACATACACTTTTGTAAGTGGCAGAGTTTTAGATTTTAAGCAAATTTTAAGAGGCAGAAGAAAGGATTAGTGAACTAGAGGACAGGATGTGAAATCAGCATTGCAAAGTGTTAAAGTGGGATGGTATGTGGAAAAAGTACAATCAATGCAAAATAGGATCTGTAGTTAACAGTAACATTGTAACATGCTTCCATTAATTGTAACGAAGGTAATATACCAAAGCTAAATAGTCAGAGGTGGATATAAGGAAGGGGTATGGGGCTCTTGGTGGTGGTGTTATGTCTCCTTTTTATTTTTTGTATCCCTCATCTTTTTTTTTTTTTTCTTCCTCTTCTCCCTTTGTGGAAGAAATGGAAATGATCTTATATAGGTAGTGTTGGTGAATGCATAAACATGTGGCTATACTGGGAGCCATTGATTGTTTAGTTAGGATGATGTGTGAGTAAAACTGTTTAAAAAATAAACGGAAGATACAAGTGCTGGAATAAATGTGGAGAGAGAGATGTACCTATTCAGTGTTGGTAGGAAGTAGAATGGTGCACCTTCTCTGGAGGCCAGGTGGTGGTTCCACAGGAGGCCAAGTTTAGGATTGCCATATAATCCTACAGCCCTGTTATAAGACATATACTTGGAAGAACTGAAAGCAGGAATATGATGGACATTTGCACACTGGTGTTTATGGAGGCACTAGTCACAATTTGCAATGGATGGAGGTGGCCTATGGGTACATTGACTGATGAACAGAAGGGCGAATTGGTGTATACATACAATGGAATCTTGAGTGGCTACAAGAAGGAATGAAGTTGTGAGGCATGCAATTAGGTGAATGAACCTTGAGGACAGTATGTTGAGTGAAATAAGCCAGAAACAAAAAGATAAATATTGTGAGGCCTCACTAATATGGACTACCTATAATGTGCAAACTCTGAGAATTGAATTCAAAAGCACTGGTTATAGGAGACAGAATGTGGCAGAGATAAGGAGTACAGAATGTTCAGTAAGACTTATTGTAAAGGTTCCCAGATTGTAAGCTCTTTCAGCAGTCACATGTATTCAGGGGTTGTAACTGTTATTTCTAAGTTCTGAGATGCTGAGCTCTTTCTGTATAACCTGGTCATTCCTTGGAACTTTGAGTATTTGTGATACCTGAGACTCAGAGTTAGGGTACTGCAGCTCTGAAAGACAGCATTACTCCATACAATAATTGTTAAAGAAGCTGCAAAAGAGATAAGACTTCAATTAGAGATATCAATGAAGCTGATCTGGTTAGAACTAAAGTAAATCAGATTACAGGGTAAAGGATGATATTGATGTACTTTAAATCTTCAACTTCTGTGTGTGACCAAAGGAAGAGATGTTTATCTGGTACAAGCTTTATATTCTCTGGGACACAATATCTAATTTAACTTATTTGGTCAGCTTATTTGAACACTGTAATTATATGGAACCTTGAATAGGGAATGAGAGCATGTTGGTTTGTACAGGTTAGTGTGATGCTTTTTGGGCAAAAAAAGTAAAAAAGTATTTGCAAAGGCCCCTTGAGGAACTGGAGAAAGATGTGGAAAACCTGGGAAATTCCTGATATTCTTGTAAGCATTGGGGGTTACCAATTTAGTATGCATATGAGAAGCCCTCGATTCTGGAGCTAACTCCTATGAAACTTATTCCTGCAAAAGAGAAGCTAAGCCTACTTATAATTATGCCTAAGTGTCACCCCCAGAGAGCATCTTTTGTTGCTCAGATGTCCGTCTCTCTTTCTAAGCCAACTCTGTATAAACTCACTACACTCCCTGCTATGTGGTAAGTGACTCCCAGGGGTATAAATCTCCCTGGCAACATGGAACATGATTCCCAAGGATGAGCCTGGCCCTGGCTTCATGGGATTAAGAAACCCTTCTTGCCCAAAAGAGAGAAAAGAAATGAAACAAAATAGAGTTTTAATGGCTAAGAGATTTCAGATATAGTTGAGAGGTCGTTCTGGAGGTTATTCTTATGCATTATATGGATATTCCTTTTTAGTTTCTAATGTATTAAAGCTAGGAAGAAATCCCTGAAACTGTTGAACTGTAATCCAGTAATCTTGATTGTTGATGATGATTGTATAACTGTATAGCTTTTATGTAATGACCATGTGATTGTGAAAACCTGTGACTGACACTGCCTTTATCCAGTGTATGGGTAGATGAGTAAGAAAATAAGGACTAAAAAATTAATAAATAATAGGGGGGATAAGTGGTACGGGATGTTTGGGTGTTTTTTTAAATTTTTTTTTGAAGAATGAAAATGTTTTAAAATGGATTCTGTTGATGAATGTGCAACTATATGGTGATACTGTGATCCAATTTTTGTATACTTTGGATGATTCAATGGTATGTGAATATATCTCAGCAAAATTGCATTAGAAAAACTCATTGACCACGTGGCAAGCAAGCTGACTACCTGCTCCCTGTCTACGTGGGACATGACTCCCAGGGGTGTAAACCTCCCTGGCAACGTGGGACAGAAATCCTAGAATGAGCTGAGACTCAGCATTAAGGGATTGAGAAAAATCTTCTTGAACAAAGGGGGGAAGAGAGAGATGAGACAAAATAAAATGTCGGTGGCTCAGAGATTTCAAACAGAGTCAAGAGATAATTCTGGAGGCTATTCTTATGCATTATATAGCTATCCCCTTTTTAGTTTAAGATGTATTAGAGAGGCTAGAGGGAAGTGCCTGAAACTGTAGAGTTGTGTTCCAGTAGCCATGTTCCTTGAAGATGAATGTATAATGATATAGCTATTGCAGTGTGACTATGGGATTGTGAAAAAAAAAAAAAAGGTAGACCAAGGATTGGCTGGGCAAGGGGGAGGGGGAAGAATGGAATACAAAGAGGCAGAAAGAAACTTTTGGGGATCATTATTTATCTGATTGTGTTGATAATTTACAAGCCTATACATATGTCAAAATCATCAAATTGCATACAACATGCACTTTAATGAATGTTAATTAAACCTCAATAAAGCTATTTTGATAGAAGGAAAAGAAACCTCGTTGATCAAAACAGGTAAGAACTATGGACCTAGATCTTTCTTGCCTGGCCACAGAAGTAACGCTTCTGAGTTAGCCATATCAGTTCTAAGCAGTGAATTAGGGTATTTTCTGATACCTGACTCCCTTCCAGTCACTCTGTACAGGAAAAGACAGGGCCCAAGGAAATCCTCTGATAGAGAATTGAATTAATAGCTTAAGTGTCAGGTAAGGCGTGATCAACACTGAAGAAGAGAAAAAAAGACTGCATTAATCATGGTCCATGTATTTAATCAGAAGCACTTTAATACAGAGATTTAATTACAAAAGTCTTTGGAACAGCTGAAAAGCCAAGGGGATGATGAGGTCACTCAGAGATTAGCAATCTTGGGAAACTACCCCCACTCCTAAGGCAGGAGGAACAAAGTGAGGCGGTGGCATGACCAGGGGCAAAAGCCTTGGCTGTCTGGCAGGAGTTGCATCTACATGGAGGCTCACAGAAACAGCTGGGACCAGGCAGGGAAGGCCTGTGTGTTGGGATCTGGAACCATGGAGAAGACCCAGCCATTGCTGGAGCTAGCATCCAAAGCAGAGATAGGAAGGGGAAGAAATACTCTGGTTTATTCCTGCCTCTCACCCTCCAGTCTTCCATTTATGATGCCCATTGGCTAAGCATAGCTGGAAGTCATTTGACCAGTGAGTCTGGAAAATAAAATTTGTAGGGGAAGGACAGGGCTCTGAAAGCAAACAGGTCAATGAGTACCAGAGAGGTTGAAGGTGGGTCGGAGTTGGAGAGAGGCATTCCTGGGAAGAAGTCTTGTGCTGATAGGGGCACAGCCTAATGGATGCTCTCGGGGCAGCAGAGACAGCCTTCCACAAGCATCAACCTCACTGGATTTCCCAAGGCTTATACTTGTGCCCTCATCTGCCTGAGAGTCTTTCTTGTGTCAGACAACTGTGGTTCTTCTTTGGCCCTTTAGAAGCTCAGCCAGATTCGGAGGAGGAGAGTCCTTTTCATGATCCAGCCACTCTTTGTTAGATTCCTTCCTCCATGTGAATTCTCAGCAGCTGTACTTTTTTTTTTTTTT
>PVIY010045280.1:0-19200 GCA_004026745.1 Myrmecophaga tridactyla | reverse complement strand
GGGAATGAGGGGTGGGGGGAAGGCACTTGTTAGCAAGGAAGCAGTGGGAGGGTCTGAGTATTTGGAAGGCAGTAGAAGGGGTCTGCCATGCTGACTCTAATAGACATTTTTTGGCACCACTTAAAATCTTCTTAGTCTTCACTCTTATTCCAGACTTGGTTGCAGGAGATCAACTTCACACCGGCCTTCAACCTGACAATGCTAAGCCTTGGATGCATATAGGACCTTCTGGCTCTGGGATTTCTCTGATGCTGCAGTGTGGGATGTCAGTGGGGACAGCTCAGCACCTATACTTGTGCAATGGAAAATGTGGGAGGATTAATTAATGCTTCATGGGAAACTCTTGACCAATGGGAGACAGAAGCCAATATATTCTTCCCTCTTTATCCCTTGGGCAGATGCTCTAAGATGCTCTAAGGCTATAAAGGCTTGTGGGTGGAGTGACTAGTCATCCCCAGTAATGGCCAATTCATCTACAAATCTTAGTACTGATTCACTCTTTCTATTCTTTATTTATGCTGCCCCTTCTTTCTGCTCTCAGGGATTTTATTCCTAAATAAATTGATCATGTAGCAGCCTTAATTACAGAGTACCCAGGCGATGACACTGACCAACGGGACCTCCAGGAGGATGAGAACTAGAAGGCAGATATGGATCCCAGCATCAGGACCCTTGGGAACAAGAGTCCACAGGTCTTGGCTACTGTCTCTGTATCCTCTGGTTGCTAATTTTTACTCTCTGCTCCGGAAACTGAAAACTCAAGTAGGTGGGCCATATAAATAGGTAAACGGGGTTGAAACGGGGAGGGCACTGTGGTGAACTGTAGGGCACCTCTCCCTTTGGAGGAATAGCCCCTGCTCAGCCCCACCTCACTGTTTTTTGGCCCGCAGAAGCGTATGCCCAGTGACACCCGTTTTCTGAATTTTCAAGGGAAGCTAGAAATGTGCCTATTTTTCATTTTGTTATGAAAAATGTCTGAATTGAGATTATACAATGAACATTTTGCTATTTGTTTTACCATATAAATATTCATCTATCTTTTTATTCAGCCGTAGACCCATTTTATTTTTTGGTGCGTTTCAAAAGAGATTACAGATATTGTTCTTCACAACTAAACACTTCAATGTGCATATCATTAGCTAGAATCCAATATTTGTTACAGAAATTTTTTTGAAGAGGCAAAATTTATATAGAGTGAAATCTGTACACTTTAAAGGCACCATTTGATGAGTTCTGACAAATACAGACAATTACGTAACCTGAATAGCTATCAAATTGTAGAACTTTATTATTAACCTAAGAAGTTCCCTCATGTCCATTTCCAGTGACACCTATACAGAGGCAACCACTATTCTCATTTCCTTCTGAGTGTTTTGTTTATTTAGTGTGGTCCTGATCTTAGGGATAAAGGCCTAGAATTTTGAGTTTTTACATGAATTTAAGTGTTGCTAATACAAATTAAGCATTGTATGGCTAATGCTTAATTTAAGCATTGTGTGGCCAGATATCATTGTATGACATCTATTGGGCTGATGAAATCAGCACGCTATTATTTTGTGAATTTATCTTACTCTCCTCTCTCCCCATCTATATCATAACTTTTACCTAATCTGTTTCTATTCTGTTACAACTTTATCTTATATATGACCCATCAAGGCTGTCCTGGTGTCTCTTTTTACATCATTGTGTTCTCAGCTTTGCTCTTGCAGCCAACTGCTACATTCATTTCCCTAATTCCTAGCTTATATTCTTGAGTCCACCTCACTTCTCTATGTTGGGCTATGGTGTCATAGTTAAGCCAGCTTAAGGATGGCTGCCCCTAAGGACAATGCTGGCCAATGATTTAATCAAATGTGGCCACGGAGGTCATGTGAATCAAATCATGGCTTCCCAAGGGCTGTCTTTGATCAAAGTTGCTTCTTGGGATGTCTACATCTGACGTGGGGGGCACAGGCAAGATACCTGACCAGTATGCAATGTCTGTGAAATTAGTGCCTATTCTTGACTTTTCTGAATCCCAGTTTGTTTATCTGTAAAATGATGATTGTAATGAGAAAGTTCTTACAAAGATTGCCTGAAATATTTACATAGACATATGTGTTTGTAAGTTGCATTATTGCTATTTTCTCCTGATGCATTCATAAGTATACGTACTGAATATTTTCTGTTTGCCTTTTCAGATCCTGTCTCTACCCATCTCCACGTTGCTCTCTTTCCCAGGTTGCAGGCTTGATCAATGGGTTCCCATGCCTTCTGGCTTCAGGTTGAGTTTGGCAGATGGAGATCCACAGCAGGATACTGGAGGGAGGGAAATGAGGAGAGAGGTCAGGTGTGTCTTCCCCTGTGTGTCAAGTGTGTCTTCCCCTGTGTGTCTGTGTGTCTTGACTGGAGATGATGGCTCCAATCAGGCATTGGGTAACCCTCTCCACATGACACTCCTCCCACATTTTGATAACTTTTCTCTCTCCTGCTCCTTTAGGCTTAAGGATGGTGTTCTAGTTTGCTAGTTGCTGGAATGCAATATACCAGAAATGGATGTGGCTTTTAAAAAGAAGAATTTATTAAATTGCAAGTTTACAGTTCTAAGGCTGTGAAATGTCCAAATTAAAGCAAGTCTATAAAATGTCCAAATTAAGGCACCAACAAGAGGTTACCTTCACTCAAGAAAGGCCAATGACATTCAGGGTTTCTCACTCAACTGAAAAGTCACATGGTGAATATGGGGACGTCTGTTAGCTTTCTCTCTAGGCTTCTTGTTTCACAAAGCTCCCCCAGGGGTGCATTCCTTCTTCATCTCCAAAGGTTCCAGGCTGCGTGGACTCTCATGGTTTTTGTGGCTCTGAAGCATTTTCCAAAATGGTTCCTTCTTAAAGAATTCCAGTAAACTAATCAAGACCCATCTGGAATGGGTGGAGTCATATCTCCCTCTAATCAAATGTTAATACCCACAATTGGGCCAGTCACATCTCCGTGGAGATAATCTAATCAATTTTCCAATCTATAGTGCTGGATAGGGATTAAAAGAAATGGCTTTTAATCTCCACAAGATGGATTAGGATTAAAACATGGCTTTACTAGGGTACACAATCCTTTCAAACTGGCACAGGTGGTATCTGTGTACTTCCTCTAGAGCTGAGGTACTGCACTATTCCATGTGATTTCCCTAAGCTTTGCTTGTGGGCTCTTTATTAATATCTCCTTAAATTACCTAACTTGAAGATGTCTGAATCCTGACATACAATACCCATATCTTCAGTTTTGATGAAAACTCCTCCCCTAAAGCCTTGCAAATTTATAATTTGGACAAAGGGAGCAGACATAGAAGTCAGACTTCCTTGTGTGACATCTCAATGTTTTAATTAGTTTTCTGGATAAACTTCACTTCATTGAAGACCAGCACTGGCCTAGCAAGCAGTAAATTCAGAGTAAGTATCTCTCTGGCATCCACTTAAACAGAAGAGAATCTCATATTCTTCTATAGCCAAGCAGTTCTAATGGAAGTACTTCCCCACCATTTTCCTTTGTCTAAAAGAATTTATCAGAACTCCCTGGGGAAAAGAATCTTGTCGCCTCCCATGGCTGGGGAGGTTGTGGCTGGCCAAGGCTGGGCAGTCCTATCAGTAAAAGCAACCATCATTTATAGACTTTCTGCTTGCCAGGCACTGTGCCAAGCCAGCCACCAACACTTATCTCATTTGATCCCCACAATAACTTTGTGAAGTTGGTAACATTATTCTCCCCATTTTACAGAAAGGAATTTGAAGTTTTTAATTCAAAAGCTTCAAAGTTTGTACAGCTTTGAAGATATGGAGGAGGAGTCAAACCCTAGTCTCTTTGATGAAGAGCATGCGCTCTTGACCAGAAGAAGCTGCTTCCTAGGGTAGAGAGCAGCCAGCAGTGGCTCTGGTATTTGCTAGTGCAGAAGAAGGTTCGAGTTCAACCATACAGAACTAGAAGGAAGCAAGTAAAGGAATAGGACTTTCTTGGAAGGAAGCATATTCTATGTAATGCAGGACACTCCTCTCCTTTTGGAGTTCAATCTCCCAATTTGTGAAAGAGAAAAGATAGAAACGCTATACACAAAGACCCTTTAACATCTAATATTTTTGGTTTTACTATTTAATTCAAGTTCTTTTTGCAGATTTTCTTATCTACTCTGTGTTCATTATCAATTGCAAGTTTGACCTTCCTTTCTTTCTTACTTTGCCTTGAATTACATTCATGTAATTTTATGCTCTTCACCTAGTCCATAAGTGCTTGATTAGCTGAAGCCATTCAAAAATAAAACTTATTTTTACCTTTATAATCAGAATATATTGCATGATGCTTCAGAAAAAAATGGAAGGATGAGACTATCGTAAAATAGGCAAACTATTTCTAATTCACCACCAGAGATAACTTCTTTGTAAAGTTTTAGTGCATTTTTTCCAGTAATTTTCTTTTTTTCTAGAATACACACATATGCAAATATTTTTCACTTGTATGTCAAAATTGCAATTACAAGATATAATACAGTTTTCCTCCAACATTTCATTATGAAAAATTTCAAACATACTCCACAGTTGAAAGAATTTTACAGTGAGCAGTTATGTTCTATCATAAGTGCTCACTGTAACATTCTATCACGAATATTTTACTGTACTTGTTTTATGATATATCTGTCCAATTCTATATCCAGCTACCAATCTGTCTTATTTTTATGCAAAATCAGTTAACAGATATCTGTGTGCTTTCCACTTATGTTCTATCATAAGTGCTCCCTGTAAAATTCTATCATGAATATTTTACTGTACTTGTTTTATGATATATCCTCCAATTCTATATCCATCTACCAATCTGTCTTATTTTTATGTAAAATCAGTTAACAGATGTCTGTGTGCTTCCCACTAGATACTTCAGCATGCACATCACAAATTGGCGTTCAGTGTTTATTTAGAGATTTCTTTCTTTTGATGTGAAGTCTACATACAATGAATTGCATAAATCTTAACTGAACCACAACTCACTATCAGGATATAGAACATTTCCAGAAAGGTCCTTTATGTCCCTTTCATTGAATTCCTGCCCTTATTATCCATGCCCAGAAGCAAACATGCTTCTGACTTTTTACCACTGATTACTTTAGACTGTTCTAGAACTCATTTAAATGAAATTATGCTGTATTCAATATTTCCTGTAAGAGATCTTTTACTCAGCAAAATGTTTTTGAGATTCACTCATATTGTGGTTTGTATGAGTAATTTGTGTCTTTTTACTGCTGAGTAGTATTCCACCATATGTAGATAGCAGAGTATATTTATCCATTTTCCTGTGATGGAAACGTTGGCTGTTTCCAAATTTGGGCTATTATGAATAAAGCTGCAATAGACATTTATATATATATATCTTTTTCTGTATGACTTCATTTTTCTTGGGCAAATATCTAGGAATGGAACTGCCAGATTTCCAAAGTGGTTGTCAATAAGTAGCTACAGACAGATCCCAGAGTTTGTCATGGGCTACATGGTAATGCTTTTTACTGTGAGAAGATGGTAGGGTTGGGGTGAAGGACAAATTGTTATCTTCTTCTGTTATCAGGGAAGGGAATAAAAAAATTTGTTTTGGACACTTGAATTTTTTTTTTTTTTTAATTTGCATATGGGCAGGAGGCACCAGGGATCGAACTCCAGACCTCCATCATGGCAGGTCGGAGCTCTGCCCGCTGAGCCACGGCAGCCGCCCTGAACACTTGAATTTTTAAAAAATATTTTTATTAATAAAACAACATGCAAACATACAGACATTCCATTCATGGTATACAATCAATGGCTCACAATATCATCCCATGGTTGTGTATTCATAACCATGATCATTTTTTGAAAATTTGCATCACTCCAGAAAAAGAAATTAAAAAAAAAAGAAAAAGCTTATCACACCATACCTCTTACCCCTCCCTCTCATTGGCCACTAGTATCTCCATCTACCCAATTTATTTTAACCTTTGTTCCCCCTATTATTTGTTTATTTTTTATCCATATTTTTTTACTCATCTGTCTATTCTCTAGCTAAGAGGAGTATCAGACACAAGATTTTCACAATCACACAGTCACATTGTAAAAGGTATATTATTATACCATCATCTTCAAGAAACAAGACAACTGGAACACAACTCTACAATTCAGGTACTTCCCTCCAGCCACTCCAATACACCATGAACTAAAAAGGGGATTGCTTCCATCTTTTGACAAATGTTAGTAATGCCAGTATAAACATCAGTGCATAAATATCTGTTCAAGCCCCTACTTTTACTTCTTTTGGGTATATACCTAGCACTGGGATTGCCAAGTCATATGGTAGTTATATTCTTAGTTTTCTGAGGAACCAGCATACTATCTTCCACAGCGGCTCTACCATTTTACATCGTCACCGGCAGTGATCGGTGTTCCCGTTTCTCTGTATACTCTCCAACATTTATTATTCCCCCCCCTTTTTTTTTAAATAGCAGCCATTCTAAGGGGTATGAACTGGTATCTCATTGTGGTTTTAATTTGCATTTCCCTGATGGCTAATGATGTTGAGTATCTTACATTTGATCTTGAAGGGAACACGTGCACTAATGAGAAACCAGATCTGTTATTTGTCTAAACCCCATTGCATGGCATTGAAGTAAAGAGGCTTTTGTTCAAATCCCACCATCCCTACTTATTGGCTGTGTAAGGTTAGGCCACTCCCCCTCTCTAAATCTCAGTGTCCTCCTTTGTAAAATGAAAATAATAACCTCCACCTCACAGAGTGCCAAGAGGGATAATACATGCAAAGTGTCTGGCACATGCTAACAATTGCATAACTTATCCATGGCGAAGATGACCTGTGCACCTTACTGCTGAGTTGCCCAAACAACTGAATTTCTCTTCCTCTTAAGAGTTACTGACTTTGGAATCTGAGCAAGTTACTGCTATACTGGAGGCCTCTGAGGGGCTTATGACATCATTTTGTGTGAGTGTGTATGTCTTTTCAATTCTTCCCTTCTTTTTTTCTACTAAGAGCACCTCTCCTCTCATTTGAAGCCCCCACTCATTCCATGTAGTTCTACTGGGGCCATCAGTTACAGTACCACTCCCTCTCCTGACCACAGAAGTGTGGCCAATCATGAGGCACTATGCCCCTGACAACAGCAGGTAGCCCAATGGGTGGACAGATGATCTAAATATGGCCAATCATAGTGTTTCCCAGGACAGACTTGTAGGTGATGTGAGATAGACTTCTCTTTTTTTGTGGGAGTGTCTAAACTGGGGCTGCTGGAAGCTAGAACCTTGGCTCAGAGACAGCCCCTCTGCAGGAGGAGAGAATGAGGCAAAGAGAATACAGAGGCACTGTTGGGAGAGAGAATCTTTCTTTTGAATGTATTTCCTGCAGTTCTTCCTAGATATAAGAGCCACTGAGTTCCTTTGTGACTTAAGCTAACTTGAATAGCATTTCCAAAATGAAGCTGTTCTAATATACCACATTTCTCTGTTCACAATTACACTCTGGGCCACATTCTGATCAAACCTACAGATTGGTTTTTCTGGTGCAATTATGAAGGAAGGTTAGTTGTACGCATACTTTTAATTTTTCTGTATTCCTGGAAATCGCCTAGGATAATTGGTAAGCCTTTAGGCATTCGTGCTTTTTTTCCTCTGCTTCTCCAAACTGCCTATTGTCTCCCTGGCTGTGGAGGGTAGATTGCTCCAGAGCATAAAAAAGCAAACAGGTGACTACTATCAAATAGCTATTAAGTGCAGTTAGTCTTGCAGTTTATGTAGACTTGTCATAGTATAAAATGCATTCTCCCAAACTTCTCTACCAAGACTCAGAGGCACCAGCAAGAACCCACTGGGTTTACTGGGATCTTCAGAAGTAGGGAAAGTCTTCCTGGAATGAAGGGATCTCCTCTTGGCACTCACCCAACCAGCTGAACTGGGATGTGCTTGCTCCAGGAGTTGTGCCTGGAAAGGCACCATAATGGGTGGGAGAAGAGTTAAGGCCTCCAGGCCTGTAGGCTGCCTCTAATTTGAGATAAAGGCCCACAGGCCAGTTTTCTCTTTCAGGGAGTTTTTATGAAAAGATTCATTTATACCATTTGAGAATTTTGATCATTGACATTTTCTGGGCTGGTCTTTGGTTTCCCACTTCTATTTTCTTGTTTATGGCACAATCCAATGACTGTTGAATTGAAGGCATATTGTTCATTCCACAAACATTTACTGTTCACCTGTGTTATGTCAGGCCCTCTATTAGGCCCAGGGGAATCTTTTTTTTAAAAAATATTTTATTGTAAATACTTAATATACAGGACAGGCCATTGTATAGTCCAGAAAAGGTGCAAGCAGCAGTCATTAAAGATGGGGATAGAATGGACCAACATGGTCAAACAATTCTTTTCTATCATGCAAAGAGGATAGCAATCAGATTGGTTAGTATGATAGAAAATAAGGTAGTTATTTGCCTTTTCACAGAATTAAGTTCAGTATTGTCACTGGGAAAGTTGTCATCTTTCTCCTGGTCTGTTTTAGTTTCTTAACTGGTAAAACAAACACCATACAACGGGTTAGCTTAAACAATGGAAATTTATTGACTCATAGTTTTGAGGGTGAGAGAAATCCAAAGATTGTGGTATTATGGGGCTGGCTGCTGGTGATAAAAACCAACCAACCAACAAAAAAACCTTAACATACAAACATATATTCTTGACATAAAAACATTCCATACGTGGCGTACAACAAATGGCTCACAATATCATCACAAAGTTGCATATTCATCACAATGATCATTTTTTTGAACATTTGCATCACTCCAGCAAAAGAAATAAAAAGGAAAAAGAAAAAACTTATACATATAATACCCCTCACCCCTCCCTCTCATTGACCACTAATGATTCTATCTACCTAATTTATTTTACCCTTTGTCCCCGATATTATTTATTTATTTATTTTAACCCATATTTTTACTCATCTGTTATACTCTGGATATAAGGAGCATCAGATACAAGGTTCTCACAATCACACAGTCACATTGTAAATAATATATCTTTATCCAATTGTCTTCAAAAATCTAGACTACTGAAATGTAGCTCTACAGTTTCAGATACTTCCCTCTAGTCACTCCAATACACCATACTAAAAAGGGATTCCATACAGTGCATAAGAATAACCTCCAGGATAACCTCTCAACTCTGTTTGAAATCTCTCAGCCACTGAAACTTTATTTTGTCTCATTTCTCTCTTCCCCCTTTTGGTCAAGAAGGCTTTCTAGATATCTTGATGCCAGGTCCTGGCTTATCCCAGGCTTTCTGTCCCACGTTACCAGGGAGATTTACACCCCTGGGAGTCATGCCCAATGTAATGGGGGAGAGCAGTGAGTTCATATGCTGCGTTGGCTTAGAGAGAGAGGCCACATCTGAGCAGCAAAAGAGGTTCTCTGGGGGTGACTCTTAGACCTCTTCTTTACTCACTGTTCAAATCTCTCTGGGATTTATCAGGGCATCACACTAACCTGGACAAACCTACAAAATCTCATGCCCTGTTCAAGCTTCCATGTACTTCTGGTGTTCAGTTAAACTGTCCAGATAAGTTAAATTAAGAAATGCACTAGTCAAAATGTAAATTTTGTACCAAATAAACACTTCTTGCTTTAGTCTCACACAGAAGTTGAAGTTTTAAAATATGTATGAGCATCTATTTTCAATATCTTGCAATACTGACATTCCTTTGTTCTTCCTCATGCAAAAACATTTTCAAATTTGTACATTTAAAATCTCATTTTAATTTTGTGATTTTGTAGGTTTGTCCAGAGTGATGCCCAGATAAATCCCAGAGCGATTTGAACAGTGAATAAGGAAGTATTTGCAGAGACCCCTAGGGGGAATGGTGAGAAAGAGGGAAAATTCAGTTTCTTCAAGTGGAGAATTCTTGATATTCGCACTGGCAGTGGGGACAGCCAAAGCAATAGGTCAAGCCTCCAATCTTGGGATTTGTTCATATGAAACTTAACCCCACAAAGGATAGGTCAAGCCTACTTAAAATTAGGCCTAAGAGTTACCCCCAAGAGAAGCTCTTCTGTTGCTCAGATGTGGCCTCTCTCTCTCGGCCGACACAGCAAGCAAACTCAGTGCCCTCCCCCTCTCTACGTGGGACATGACTCCCAGGGGTGTGGATCTTCCTGGCAACATGGGACAGAAATCCTAGAATAATTCTTGATGCTGTAACTCAGCATCAAGGGATTGAGAAAATCTTCTCAACCAAAAGGGGGAAGAGAGAAATGAGACAAAATAAAGTGTCAATGGCTGAGAGATAAAAAAAAATTGTACATTTAGTCACTATCATTGTACACTCTAGGCATTCCTAGGTTATACCATCTCAGTCTTTATCACCTATCTTCCCTTCTGGTTTTATATGTGCTCTCAGCACTCCTCCCTCTATCCTTCTCACATTCAGCTTCATTGAGTATACTTACATTATTGTGCTACAGTTAGGTAGTATTGTGCTATCCATTTCTGAATTTTTACAATCAGTCCTGTTGCACAATCTGTATCCCTTGAACTCCATTACGCAATCTCTACCCTATTTCTATCTCTTGATAGCCTCTGTTCCTAACTGAAATTCTCCAAGTTCACTCATTAACGTTAGTTCATATCAGTGAGACCATACAGCATTTGTCCTTTTGTTTCTGGCTAATCTCACTCACATAATATCCTCAAGGTCCACCATGTTGTTACATACTTCATGACTTTATTCTCTCAAGGTCCACCCATGTTGTTACATACTTCATGACTTTATTCTCTCAAGGTCCATCCATGTTGTTATATACTTCATGACTTTATTCTGTCTTACAGCTGCGTAATATTCCATCATATGTGTATACCCCAGCTTTTTAGCCACTCATCTGTCGATGGGCATGTGGGCTGTTTCCATCTCTTGGCAATTATAAATAATGCTGCTATAAACATTGGTATGCAAATGTCTATTTGTGTCCTTGTCCTCATGTCCTCTGAGTAGATACCTAGCATCTACTCAGAGGTATTGCCAGATCATATGGCAATTCTATACTTAGCTTCCTGAGGAACTGCCAAACTGCCTCCCACAGTGATTGTACTATTTTACCTTCCCGCCAACATGGATAAGTGTGCCTCTTTCTTCACATCCTCTCCAGCACTTGTCGTTTTCTGTTTTGTTGATAATGGCCTTTCTAGTGAGTGTGAGATAGTATCTCACTGTGGTTTTGATTTGCATTTCCCTAGTAGTCAGGGATGTTGAACATTTTTTCATATGCCTTTTAGACATTTGTATTTCTTCTTCTGAGAAATATCTGTTCATGTCTTTTGCCGATTTTGTAATTGGGTTGTTTGTCTTTTTATTGTTGAGTTGAACAGTCTCTTTATATATTCTGGATATTAGGCCTTATCTGACATGTTGTTTCCAAATATTGTCTCCCATTGTGTAGACTGTCTTTTTACTTTCTTGACAAAGTTCTTTGATGCATAAAAATGTTTAATTTTGAGGAGCTCCCATTTGTCAATTTCTGTCTTCAATGCTCATGCTTTGGGTGTCAGTTCTAGAAGACCGCCTCCTATTGTAAGGTTTTTATTTGCATGGGCAGGCACAGGGGAAATGAACCTGGGTCTGCTTTGATCTGTTGATATGGTGTATTACATTAATTGATTTTCTTATGTTGAACCATCCTTGCATACCTGGGATAAATCCAACTTGGTCATGGTGTATAATTCTTTTAATGTGCTTCTGGATTTGGTCTGCAAGAATTTTGCAGAGCATTTTTTCATCTATATTCATTAAAGAGATTGGTTTGTAATTTTCTTTTCTTGTAATATTTCTGTCTGGTTTTGGTATGAGGATGATGCTGGCTTCATAGAATGAGCTAGGTAGCCTTCCCTCCTCTTCAATTTTTTGAAGAGTTTGAGCAGGATTGGTAATAATTCTTTCTTGAATGCTTGGTAGAATTCACATGTGAAGCCATGTTGATCCTGGAGTTTTCTTTTTTGGAAGTTTCTTAATGACTGATTCAATTTCTTTATTTGTGATTGGTTTGTTAAGGCCGTCTATTTCTTCTTAAATCAATGTTGGTTGTTCATATCATTCTAGGAAATTGTCCATTTCATCTACATTGTCTAGTTTATTAGCATAAAGTTGTTCAGAGTATCCTCTCATTAGCTCCTTTATTTCTGTGGGGTCAGTGGTTATGTCTCCTCTTCCATTTCTGATTTTATTTATTTGCATCCTCTCTCTTCTTTTTGTCAATCTTGCTAAGGGGTCGATCTTATTGATTTTCTCATAAAACCAGCTTCAGGTTTTATTGATTTTCTCAATTGTTTTCATCTTCTCAATTTCATTTATTTTTGCTTTAACCTTCATTCTTTCTTTCTTTTTTTTTTAATTTGCATATGGGCAGGAGGCACCAGGGATCGAACTCCAGACCTCCAGCACGGCAGGTCGGAGCTCTGCCTGCTGAGCCATGGCAGCCGCCCAAATCTTCATTATTTCTTTCCTTTTGCTTGCTTTGGGGTTAGTTTGCTGTTCTTTCTCTACTTCTTCCAAGTGGACAGTTAATTCCTCGATTTTTGCCCTTTCTTATTTTTTGATATAGGCATTTAGGGTGATAAATTCCCTCTTAGCATTGACTTTGTTGTGTCCCGTAAGTTTTGATATGTTGTGTTTTCATTTCCATTTGCCTCGAGATATTTACTGATTTCTCTTGTAATTTCTTCCTTGACCCACTGGTTGTTTAAGAGTCTGTTGTTGAGCCTCCATATATTTGTGAATTTTCTGGCACTCTGTCTACTATTGATTTCCAACTTCATTCCTTTATGATCTGAGAAAGTGTTTTGTATGATTTCAATCTTTTTAAATTTATTGAGACTTGCTTTGTGACCCAGCATATGGTCTATCTTTGAGAATGATCCATGAGCACCTGAGAAAAAGGTGTATCCTGCTGTTGTGGGGTGTAATGTTCTATAAATGTCTGTTAAGTCTAGCTCATTTATTGTATTACTCAAATTCTCTGTTTCTTTATTGATCCTCTGTCTAGATGTTCTGTCCATTGATGAGAGTGGGGAATTGAAGTCTTCAACTATTATGGTAGATGTGTCTATTTCTCTTTTCAGTGTTTGCCTCATGTATTTTGGAGCACTCTGGTTTGGTGCATAATATTTATGGTTGTTATGTCTTCTTGTAGAATTGTTCCTTTTATTAATACATACGGTACTTCTTTGTCTCTCAATTGTTTTACATTTGAAGTCTAATTTGTTGGCTATTAGTATAGCTACTCCTGCTCTTTTCTGTTTGTTATTTGCTTGAAATATCTTTTCCCAACCCTTCACTTTCAACCTATGTTTGTCCTTGGGTGTAAAATGTATCTCCTGTAGACAGCATATGGATGGGTCCTGTTTTTTAGTCCATTCTGCTAGTCTATGGCTTTTGATTGGGGAGTTAATCCATTAACATTTCGTGTTATTACTGTAAGGGCAGTACTTTCTTCTACCATTATTGCCTTTTGGATTTTATGTCATATCTAATTTTTTTCTCTTTTTACCTTTACTGATGGTTTTCGTTCCTACACTCTTATCTACACCTCTCTCTCCTGTCTTTTCCTATCTGCGTGTAATGCTCCCTTTATTATTCCTTGCCGAGCCAGTCTCTTGGTCACAAATTCTCTCAGTGACTTTTTATCTGAAAATGTTTTAATTTCCCCCTCATTTTTGATGGACAATTTTGCTGGATATAGAATCCTTGGTTGGCAGTTTTTCTCTTTTAGAATCTTAAATATATCACACTACTGTCTTCTCACCTCCATGGTTTCTGCTGAGAAATCTACACAAAATCTTATTGGGCTACCTTTGTATGTGATGGATTGCTTTTCTCTTGCTGCTTTCAAGATTTTCTCTTTCTCTTTGACATCTGATATTCTGATTGGTAAGTGTCTTGGAGTATGTCTATTTGGATCTATTCTGTCGGGTATACTGCACTTCTTGGATCTGTAATTTTAAGTCTTTCATAAGAATTGGAAAATTTTCAATGATAATTTCCTCCATTACTCTTTGTCCTTCTTTTCTTTTCTCTTCTCCTTCAGGCCCAGGGGAATCCTGAACAAGAGGTGGTTGCCAACCCACGTAGCTCCTCTAACCAGGGAAGAGATGTAAATAGGATGTTGTAGGTATGATAATGGACACAGGTGCATTCTAGTGATTATGTTTGTGTTTTTGCCTGACTGCCACCTACACCCCTTTTAAGGCTACAAGCTCCCCATTTTCCTTTGGGGGACCATATGTCCCCAACCTTCACTTTAAGTAGTTTGTGTGTAGTTGGCTCCATAATCTAGATCCAGAGGTTGTTACGTGACATAGAACTGGCCAGTTGAAACATTTCCCTCTTTGGTACAATTGGTTCTTGGATAAGAATACAATTTAAGCCAGTGAAGCTCAGTGTTTATCAGTAAAGCCATTGAGACAAAGGGCTTTTTCTAACATGATTGGTAAAATGGAAAGAGGGAAGCCAAGGACTGCTATGGCACCATTGCTGCCAAATGGGGAGATTGTCCTGAGAGGGATGAGAGCTGGAGGAAAGCAGAGCTGGGAGGTGCACCAAGAGAGACTCTGGATTAGATAATTTGTCTCCTTGTTTCTAGCTGTGCCCAAAGCCAGAACTACTGCTGGACTTTTTCTTCTCCTTAAGCCACGTTGAGTTGTGCTTCTCAATGTTTGGACCCAGAAAGGTCCTTATCAATACAATGAAATTATGTGCAGCATGGTATGAGAGCTGACAGCATGGGTAAAACTAGTCGCACCAAGGCAGCTTTCCCAGAGGTCACACTTGAGCTGAGTCTTGAAAGATGAATAAGAAGTAACCAGCTGGAGGAATTCTTGGCAGAGGGAACAGCATACACAAAGACATGGGGCATGGAGAGTTGTGTTTTACTTTGGAGACCAAGGTAGCTCATTGTCATAGAGAGGTGGAGAGAAGTGGGACAAAATATTAAGTGGGTGAATCAATATCATTATTATCATGACCAGTATTCTAGCTGATATCTATTAAGCACTTTTTTTTATAAAGCACCTTCTATTTATCTGCCAGGCACTGCATTGAGTACTCTACATGGATGATCTCACTTAATCCTTGAGAATTTCTTGAGGAACACACTCTAATTACTTCTTTTTACTGATGAGAAACAGGCTTGGATGGTTTAAGTAATTTATCCAAGGTCACATTGCTAGGAAGTAATAGAGGCAAAATTTGGACCACGTCTGGTTCCAGAACTTCTGAGTGCCTGGTGGGGATCTCAGAGGCTCCTTGTAAATTTTGATCTCACCTCCAGAGGATCTTTCATCCATTCTCCTATTTCTAGTCTGAGATCAGATCCTACTCACCTCTTGTCTATATAACTCTCCATTCATCCCTGAACAATTTAAGTATAGTTAGTCCCAAAGTTCAGCTTGAAGGCAAAGCCATAGATGGAATTCTAGAGGGAACATCTAGAAGCTGTGTTTGGGTTGCTGGCTTTGTTCTGGATGGAGAAGTTAAAGCAGGTGGCAGTGTCTGAATTGAAATGTCCTGTGCTGGTCACAGTTAGGTTATTGCTTCTACCTGGAGGGAGGCCAGGCCAATATCAGGTCTGCTTGTCCTTGCAAGCAAAAGCAAGTCTGTATTGTAGCTCTTGGGCTCTGAGCAATAAGTGTCCCCACCTCCTGCCTGGAGTATGCAGTTCTGTTTTGGGTTCTGGGGATGGGGTAGAGGCCTGCTCCATGCTTGAGGGTTTGCCTGCACAAAGGGGGTGAATGAGCTCGTATTCTCTGGCCGCTGCAGGGAAATATCTCCCTTCACTTCTCTGTGGTAAAACAGTCTGTATTCTATAGCTTCTAAGCCTCACTTTCTTCTTCTATGAAATAGGTTTTTTTTTTTTTTTTTTTTTTTTTTAGCATGGGTAGGCACTGGGAATCAAACCCGGGTCTCTGGCATGGCAGGCGAGAACTCTGCCACTGAGCCACTGTGGCCCGCCCCTCTTCTATGAAATAGGAACAACCCCTGTGCCATTTCCACATTTTTGTAGGAATAGATCAGACGATGTGTGTAAAGTGCTTCCCACAATACTCAGCTCAGGAATTTAGCTATTGTCATATTTATGCAAACCAACCTTTCTAGGTTCTCATTCTCTGTACTTCTTCTGTCTATATCAGAACTTAACTTTCCTACGTATCACTTTTTGAGGGTTTGTCTAGTAATTTACCTGTTTATTTCTCCCAAACTAACTCATGCGAAGCTGCCAAGGTCAGTTTTGACTCCATCTTGTCTTTTCCAAGGAATGTTTGTATTTTAAGAAGAAATCCTGGAGACATAGCTACCTTCTTTTGGACTGGGGGCTGACAGTCAAACTTGAGGCAATGAAACCAACTATGGGGGAAACACTTAAGAGCAGTTTTCTCTTTTATCTATTTCAAATTATCCTCTCCAGAGAATAGTACTTCTGCTTCAATATTGAGAATTTCCACTTAAGCTGATCTCAGAATAAGGAGTTACAAGACGAAAGTTTGATTTGCCCTTATCTTTTGATTTACCCTTAACAGCTTTAAACTCCTTCGCCCCCACCCACTCCCTCTCAATTGACTTAACATGTTTCAGAAAGTTTTTGTTTTTCTGACCTTTAAAAAAACTGGAAGGCTGCAATGACTTCTTTCACTATAGGATAAGCACTTTAAAAAGAGAATGGAACTGAGTTTCCCTTTGAATCGCTCCGGGGGGGGGGGTCAAATATAGGCCATAAATCCAGAAATATTGGAAGCAACTTCGAAAACACTCATTTACCTGCCCCAGGTGAGTGATGGTTTTTCCATTTTGGCACATTTTCCTTGATAGATCACCCTGGCTTTAGAATCATTTCCCTTCTTAAGAGTGAGGCAATAGTTCTAGCTGTTCATATTGTAGTACCACAAGTTTAATTGCCATTTAAAATCTCTTCTAAACAATTGCAACATAATTTGGGAAGGAAATGGAAAGTTGCCATGCCCACAGAAAGGCTGGGCATGGACAGCTGGGGGATATTTCTTAGTAGTGGGACAAACATTTGCCAATGGACTGATGACCGTAATACCAAATTTTCATGCAAAAACAGTGAATAAGTGTTTTATAGAATCTAAAGAGAGGAAGACTCACTGGCTTGCTGATGCTGTGTTAAGCTCTGCCATTGAAGTGCCAGTGAAGGGTCTTCCTCTCTCTTGTTTCTTCCCTGCATGCTCCTGCCCTCACTCCCTTAAGCTCCAAACTCATGTCAGCTCCTTGGGCATGTCTTCCCTGAACTTGCTTTCTCACATTGCAACTCATCCCCTCCCTCTCCACACACTGCTCTGCTTTATTCTTCTTTGCACCATCTCACATTCATTTACGTTTTATTAGTTTCATTTATTATCTATATCCTCCCCCACCCCGCCCTACTCCCCACTAAGAAATAAATGCCCTGGGGCTGAGATTATGATCTCTTGTTAACTGCCATATTCCTAGCACCTGGATCAGAGCCTGGCACAGAGGAGCTGAGACCCTCTGGTGTGAACTAGTTTCCTTCCTAATGTCTTAAGACAGTGGCCGCTAAGCCCCAGAGGTGAGCACTTCTGTTGCAGCAGCTCGGTTGCTTCTGCCCAGCAAAGATTGATGGCTTCCCAGCTGGGCATAGAGGGCTCCTCCTGCCCTCTAGCCCTGTGGCCTCCATATTGATTAGAATATAAGACCTGAATGGTAGGAAAGACCAGTTTGTAAATCCATCTGGACTTTGCATGCATGGCATGCTGGCATACAGCGTGACCACGTGGCGAGGGAAGGTATAGTTCTTTTCTTCCGCTACGAATGACAGGGAACTGGGCTTACGTAGGTTTAGTATTTAAGTCCAAGCCTGTCTAAACTCTTACCTGTGAATGGCAGCTGTGGGCTTGAGGCTCAGTTTCAGAATCCTGGCGGCTTTCTGTCCTTCCTGGCACGCAGCTTGGTGTAATCTGCCCTCTTCGCTTCCTGGGGGGGTGTGGTGGTGGATGCAGCGGAAATGATGAGTTGGAAAGACTGCAGAGAGAATCTTCCTGGCTTCCTGACTGAGTCACTCTGTTTCTCTTGCCCACCTTCCTGGGACTCCTCGGAAAAGAGCGTCTTGTTCATGAATGAAACAGTTCCTCTTGTAAAACAGAAGCAGCAGCACACAGAGCAGTGGATTCTGTCCTCATTGATCCCTGAAGCAACCCAAATGAAAGCGGCTCTGCAACAGCACTGGAGGGCTCCATAGGGGATGTTGCAGATGCAACAGATACTGCAGAGACCGCTGCGGTCCTGGGGAGACATTCTCTGGGCTCTGCTGGAGGGGAGCATGAGGCCTGGCTCCTACAGTTTCTGTCCCTCCACTGCCCTCACACCTTCCTAACTCACCAGGCAAAGGCTGGAATATTTGTGGTTCTGTAGAATAGAGGGCTCTGCCCTGGGACTGTTGAGTCCCTGGAGGGTGGTGCCATCGAAAGCTCAACAATCAGAAACATCTGAGGGAAAGATGTTGCTGGTAGCTGGGTTTTGTGAAGGATTTTAAGGTTATATTTGGCTCCTAGTGTGAGAATGGTGGAATAGGTTCATGTGCTTTTTGGGGGTGTAGGGGTGCAGGAACATTGATTATTTTGTGGGGAGCGATTTATATTATTCTTTTTTGTGTGTTTGTCGAGCTGAGAACAAGGAAGGGCTGTAAAGTAATACTTGAAAAATCATTTAAAGCTAGGAGGTGAGATTATTCTTACTGAGCATTTTTCAAACACTGCAACAACCATCTATTGGGTGTGTGACTTTGTCCCTATTTTATAGAGAAGAAATGAAGACCCTGAGGGGTCTAACAAATAACCATGGCTCACAAAATAAGCGGCAGGCATGAGATTTCAATTCAAGACTTGGGACCTGAGTCATAAAGTGTTGGAATCAAGGCTTGGTTTCATCATGGACTTGTCCAGCTTGGCGACAGGGATACACAAATGTGTGTAACTCCTTGCTTCAACTGTAGTTGGAGAGGCAAGGCTGCCACAAGGCGGTTCAAACACCACAGTACTGACTATCTGCTGAAACCGAGGCGTGCCCAAGGCCACGGGGGTTGACCGCCCAGTGGACCCAGAGACTGACACAGACCAGTGGGCTTCCAGATACATATATTTTTTCTTTTTTTTTT
>PVIY010045279.1:0-19197 GCA_004026745.1 Myrmecophaga tridactyla | reverse complement strand
GACATAGCTACGAGAAGCAGAGTCCACTAGCCAGCCACCTTTGGAGATGAAGAAGGAAAACGCCTTCTGGGGAGCTTCATGAAATAAGAAGCCAGGAGAGAAAGCTAGCAGATGATGCCATGTTCGCCATGTGCCCTTCCAGCTGAGAGAGAAGCCCTGACTATGTTCGCCATGTGCCTTCTCACTTGAGAGAGAAACCCTGAACTTCATCGGCCTTCTTGAACCAAGGTATCTTTCCTTGGATGCCTTTGATTGGACAATTCTATAGATTTGTTTTAATTGGGACATTTTCTCGGCCTTAGAACTGTAAAATAACAACTTATTAAATTCCCCTTTACAAAAGCCATTCTGTTTCTGGTATATTGAATTCCGGCAGCTAGCAAACTAGAACACAGTCCCTGCAGGGGACGAGAGTGAAAGCGTGCTTGCTGACTGCACTCCCAGCAACTGGAGCAACAAATCCTTCATTGAAAGGAGATATGAATTGTGCACCTCTCTGTCCACCACAGTAGCCTATAAAGGCATTGGAAGAAAAACTGGGGCAAAGTTGTGAATTCATTGTCCAAGAAATGCAAGCCATGCATCACAAAAGTGATTGTACCTAGAGTGGTACAATCTGAGAAACACAAGATAGGCAGATATTACTTTAGCATCCTTTACAGTGGTTTTAAATGTGAACCTTGGCCCCACCAAGCCATGAGTCTCAGTTCTGTCTAGGCAAGGTGCTGGCATCTAGAAGGAAAATCACTATTAAGTTATTCTGGGGGAACACTAACTTTATTTCATAAGAAATGTTTAATAGAGTGGATGATGCTCAGATTTTGGACACAGATTGAACAATTTTATATTCAAATTATGTGTTTCTAAAGAAATTTGCATTTTACTTTAGTGGTACATAATGCTTAATATATTTGTTGTAAAATAGGCTATTTCCACATGCAGATTTGATGTTTTACACAACATCCAATGTGGAATCTGTCTCACTAGTATATCTTTTGGTGTTAGACTACTAAGTAATAGAGTAACCGTAATGATCAAATAAATAAAAATTTGTTTCAGAAATGTCTGAGAGTTTTGTTTTGTTTTGTTTTTGGCATGGGCAGGCACTGGAATCGAACCCGGGTCTCCATCATAACAGGCAAGCACACTGCCACAGAGCCACCATTACACCACCCTACCTGAGAGTTTTGATAGTAATCTGAGGAGTTAAAAATTTTGAGCATACAATTTCAAAAGTATTTATATTTAACTGTATTATGAAACATAAACATAAATTGATTTCAAAATATTTCACAAGATAAAGTACAAGTATAGAGCTTATTTAGCTATAGTGTCATTTTTAAAGGCATCTGTATTAGTTAGGGTTCTCTAGAGAAACAGAACCAACAGGGAACACTCGCAAATATAAAATTTATAAAAGTGTCTCATGTGACTGTGGGAATGCAGAGTCCAAAATTTGCAGGGCAGGCTGTGAAGCCAACGATTCCGATGGAGGGTCTAGATGAACTCCACAGGAGAGGCTCACCAGCCAAAGCAGGAAGAGA
Source organism: Myrmecophaga tridactyla (assembly GCA_004026745.1). Taxonomy (NCBI): domain Eukaryota; kingdom Metazoa; phylum Chordata; class Mammalia; order Pilosa; family Myrmecophagidae; genus Myrmecophaga; species Myrmecophaga tridactyla. The sequence goes on along the minus strand of PVIY010045279.1, from coordinate 17,653 downwards.
GCCTGTCTTTTCTGAATCCTCCTTAAAAGGTTTCCAGTGATTAGATTAAGCATCACTTATTAAAGAAGACACTCCCCTTGGCCGATCACAAATGGAATCAGCTGTGGATGTAGCTGACGTGATCATGATTTAATTCTATGAAATGTCCTCATAGCAAAAGACAGGCCAGCACTTGCCCAACCATACAAACAGGTACCACCACCTGGCCAAGTTGACACATGAACCTGACCATGACACCATCTATTCAGCCAAATAGTTACTTAGCATTTAAGAAGAGTTCAGAAAGCAAAAGAAGTGAAGTTTTAAAATATTTTTTAACATAAAACCTTCACATGGGTACATTAACTTCTGTGGAACTTAAAAGGGAAAAAAAATATGGCTTCTTAGCTAGGCAGTTTAAATAGGCCAGTACACTGTGAAGACTTTTCAATTAGAATGAAGAGGATTCTCTAGGTGGGAGGTGCCAGAGAAAATCTTCAGAATGTGCTGATTCTCTCTGATAATTTCTCCTCTGTTAGAATTTGGTTAGCAGACTAGTATAAAATCAATAGGTTCTCAGATCATGTGTAGAAAAAAATTATACAAAGTTAAGAAAAAGTATATAATGTTCTTGCTACACTTTCATGTTAAAATTATTCTCTTAGAAGCCAGAATGAGATAAATGAAGAGATGTTATATTTTCAATAGAAGCACACCCATGCTTCGACAATCATTATGTAGAAAAGGGAGGAGTTTCACAAGCACAGTGGGTTCATTGTCTATTTTCTTCATTCTTTCTCCTTCCCTCTCTCCCTTCCTCTTCCTCCCTCCCTTCTTTCCTTACTCCCTTCTTTCCTTCCTTTCTCTCTTTCTTCTTACTAAAACTAGTCCTATTTTGGATTTTCCTTTGTTAATTATACATTTCAATAAATATGTCTTTACGAAGGAAAAAGTCAGCTTTTTAATGACTGGTAACAAAATAATTTACTAATTGAAACTGGCCACTCTTTAAGATGAGTGCAAAGTTTGGAACTAGGGTTGAAAATGAGAACAATTTTTACCATATTCTTGACCACTTGTTTATTTCAATCTCAAGTTGCTTACTATATGTGATATTTCATTAGCTTTAAACAAACTGCTGCAGAGCACTAAAAAAAAAAAAAAACCTCAATTCTTAGGACATTTATAATGGCATATAGCGTAAGAAAATGAACATGAGGTGACAGGTCAAACTGGAGTTGACAGTCCTACTTGGATAGTTTCTATAACGTCTGTAAGTGTGAATTTATTGAATCAGCTGTGAATTGTGTGCCTCTGTCATAAGAGATCTGACCGGAGGTACTAAATATGTAAGGTTGATATACTCAAGTGATATAAAGTATGAAGGTAGAGGCTGACGGTGTAGAGTCAGGTGCCTGAGTCAGGGCCAAGTCTGCTTTTATATTCTTGGCCTTTCTCTCATAATCCCCAGATGGCTGCCAGAGCTCCATCTAGTCCACTTCAGGAAGGAGATGGCTCAGAGGCATAGAACACATTCTTGGAAGTCCACAAACTCTTCAGTTTTCTCTTATTGACAAACCCTCTCTACAAGAGGATGAAAAATATGAATACATTGCCTGGGATACTGAGAACAAAGGGAAAATAAATAGAGAAAATAAGATGCCTCATACAGATGCCTCATAGAATTGGCAAAGGTTAAATGAGAAATATGTGACTGCTGTTCTTATTACTAGAGGGGCTAATATTTGTAGATTTTGAGAGAGTAAACTAAATACAATAGATTATTTTCTGGATCAGGAAAAATTGTCTAAAGTAGTCAATTAAGTGTTGATCCAGTACAGCTTCTCTTTTCAGGCTGAAGTATGTCTGTTTTAGGGTTGTGCCAGGCAGACTAGAAAGCCTCAGGATAAATATAGCACATTGCTTTATCTATTATAATGAAAAATTTAAGAGGGAAAACTTTAGATATAAAAACAATTCCTTCTCTGCACTGCAGCCATCATCCATCTATTCCTAAGATACGTATTTACTTTATTTGAACTTATGGAGTATAGCCACGCAAATCTTTGAGAAAAACTTCTCATAATGTTGTGGCTTTAGGGAGATTTCTAGGAATAGTATCAAAAAATTTATGTTAAAAATAGTTATATATTGGGCGGGTCACAGTGGCTTAGCAGGCAGAGTTCTCACCTGCCATGTCGGAGACCTGGGTTCAATTCCTGGATCCTGCCCATGTATTAAAAAATATATATATATATACATATTTGCATATAGTATATATATACACGTACTATATATATATATATATACATATATGTTCATATATAATTAGTTATAATTTTATATAATTATATAATATGACAATGTCTTTGCATTTATCTTTGTTCAATGCACTGTTGGGGATTGAAACATGTCCTCCAGAAAAGGCAGGTTCAAGCCCCAACCCTGTTCCTATGGCTGTGAACCCATTGGTAAACAGGACCTTTCAAGCTGTTATTAGTGAAGGTGTGCACAAAGTGAAGGAGGGAGGACCTTAATCCAATATGGCTGAAGTCCTTATAAGCAGAGGAAATTGGACACAGAGAGAAGCCACATGGACCAGCCAGAAGCTGAAAGTCAATGGAACCCAGAAGAGAAAAGAGAAGATGCCACCATGTGCACTGCTATGTGACAGAAAAGCCAAGGAACCCAAAAGATTGCAGGCCAGCTAGAATATATTGTCCCCATGAGGAAACAAGCCTTCTAGGTTATGAAATTGTGAGGCAATATATTCCTGTTAGCCAACCTATTGTATGGTATTCATTTTAACAGCCAGAAAATTAAAACAAATGATTTAGTAAGTAATAATAATTTTAAAAAGCATGAAGGCAACTTTTTGTTATGAAATAATCTTTTTTTAATTCCTACATGACCAGATTGTAATATATGATGGAAAAATGATGCCTTGCAAATATGGAATTTTATGGAACTCTCCTAAAGGCAAGCTGTCAATCCCAGATAATGATGCCTCAAAGAAGCTGGGCCATAGAGCATTTCTTCTACAATATTTGATGAAATACTTTAAAAATAAAACATAACAAAACTCCTACAAGCAAATCAGAAATTGAATAAGCATCAGATCAAGAATGTCAAAAATAGTTGCCAGAAAAACAAAATAAGTGTCTGGTTTGAGCTGCTCCTAAATATTACCTATTATGAAAACCTGTGCTGGGAAAATTGGGCATGATTGAGACATCTAGTACTTACGTATTTCAGATTCTTCACTACTTCCTGGGCACACAGAAGGATTACATTTCCCAGGATCCTTTGCAACACAATTTTCAGTGACTAGCTTTCAGCAGGCTATAAGAAATCGTGGTGTGTGAGTTCTTCATCATCTCACGTCCTCTGCTTTGGAAATCCACAAAGGCACAGGTTAAGATTACAGAGCTGCAAGTTAGAACAATACTCGATCCCAGATCTACTTTCCAATGAGGAGATGCCCTGAACCCATAGCAGAGTACCCATAGCATGAAAGAGAAGCAAAGTTGTCTGTGCTAAATAGGAGAGATTTGAGGGTTTATTTGTTATCACAGCATTGCTTAAGGTAACCAGATTCATACTGAATGTGAGTTGACAAAATGATGAAAATTCCTCAGCCTGGTTGTGCTGGTTTGACTCTGTTATGTACCCCAGAAAAGCTATGTCCTCTTAATCTGTTCCCGTGGGTGCAGACCTATTGTGAGTGGGACCTTTTATTTAGGTGGTTTCCATGGAGATGTGACCCACCCAATTCAAGGTGGGTCTTAATCCTTTCTTTGCAAGAGGATAAAAGACAGTAAAAGCCCAGAGAAGCTAAGAAATGAAGTCCAGAGAAAAGCCTCTGAAGGAAGGAGAGAGCAAGCCATAGAAACCAATCCAGGAGAAAAAGATGAGCAGATGTCATCATATGCCTTCCCATGTGACAGAGGAACCCTGGATGCCAGAAGCCTTTCCTCCAAAATGGTGCATTAATTTGGACATTTTCACAGCCTTAGAACTACAAACTTGTAACTTACTAAATTCTCATTGAAGAAGCCAATCCATTTCTGGTATATTGCATTCCAGCAGCTTTAGCAAACCAAAACACTGATGAAAAGCTGTTTGGGGAGTAGAAGGTGAGAGAATAGCCTGGTGAAAAGTAAAAACAAAATAAAATTTCATTAAATAGAAGTCTTAATTCACCACAACAAGATTTTAAGATTTGTGTAGTGGAGTTAAAAAGAATATTCCATATTTTTTATTTTCTTAGAATGTTTGTTAAATTAAAAAAAAATGTGCTGAAATGCAAGGGTACAATGCTATGTGAATGGTATAAACGTAAACCTATGTAGAGTAAACTGAGTAAACTTTGGCACAAGGTGTATTAAAAAGAAAACTAATACTAAAATTTTATTTTTAACAAAATTGAAATTTTTAAAGGGGACCTTGAAGTGAGTCTAAGAATATAAATTTCTGAAATAAAAATGGAAAGTTATATACTCACTGTGACCTACTAAGTTTGCCTTTAGACAGTAGTTTCCGCAAAGACATGCTTCATGGTTATGGTTCTCCACTTGTTATCTGTGCTAGTTTTCCATGCAGCTCTGAAAAATGCAACACAATGGGTTGACTTAAACAACAGGAATTTTCTGGCTCATGGTTTCAGAGGTTACAGGAATTTTAGAGCATGTGGTAGGTTGAATTGTCTTCCTCAGAAAAACATGTTCTTAATCTTAATCCCATCCCTGTGGGTGTGAACTCGGTTGTCACGTGACCAGAAAGCCAAGGAATCACAAGGACTCCTAGCCAGCTAGAATACTACTGCACTGTCTGTTTGAATCTGTTATGCACCTCTGAAAAGCCATGTTTTAATCCTGACCCAATCTTGTGGGGGCAGCCATTTGTTTTAATCCCCATTCAGTATTGTAGGGTGGAAACCATTTTTTATTAGATTATCTCCACAGAAATGTGACACTCCCAGCTGTGGTTGTGACCCTTTGATTAGAATATCTCCAGGAAGATGTGGAACACCCAATCATGAGTATGGCCTTTTGATTAGATGGAGATGTGGCTCCACCCATTTAGGAGGGTGGGTCTTGATTGGTTGCTGTAGTTGGTTAAAAGAGGAAACACTTTGGAGAGGGCTCAGAAACCATAGAGATGCTAACCGATGCAGACACTTGGAGAACAGTTGCTTCAGAGCTGACAGAGCCCACACAGCCAGAGACCTTTGGAAATGAAGGAGGAAAAGCCCCTGGGGAAGCATTATGAATTGGGGAGAGAAAGCTAGTAGACTTAGCCATGTGCCTTCCCAGCTGACAGAGGTGTCCAGAAGCCAAAGAGCCCAGCAGATGCCAGCCACATACCTTCCCAGCTGACAGAGAAGTTCCAGAGGGCATCAGCATTTCTTGAGTGAAGGTAACATCTTCTTAATACCTTAATTTGGGCATTAGAACTGCAAACTTGCAACTTAATAAATTCCCTTTTTAAAAGCTGTTCAATTTCTGGTATATTGCATTCTAGATGCACTTAACAAAGTAATAGATTCACCCATGAGGAAAGAAGCCTTCTAGCCAATGCTTTGATTTGGATTTATGGCCTCCAACACTGTGAACCAATAAATTCCCATTGTTTAAGCCAACCATTGTGTGGCATTTGTCATAGCACCCCAGAAATTAAGACAGGGCAAGAGGATAATGGTGACGTGTTCAACAAGTTGCTTTCAGGGAGAAAACATCACCTTGATGAAGCCTTGGTTTTGGACTTCTAGCCTCAAAACCATGAACCAATAAATTCCCATTGTTGAAGCCAACCTGTTATATGGTATTTGTATTAGCAGCAGAAAATGAAAACAAATAATAAAGGGCATACTGAAAGTTTTAGACTTTATATTATTTTGGAGTATGTCATCATTCTTATTTTATTATTATTATTATTATTATTATTATTATTATTATTATTATTATTATTATTTTCATGGGCAGGCACCGGGAATTGAACCCAGGTCTCCAGGTCTGCGGCATGGCTGGCGAGAATTCTGTCACTGCTCCACTGTCACACCACCCGTCATTCTTATTTCTGAAAATGAAAGTATCAGCATAGAAGTAGGTATTTTTCTTCTTCAACAAGGAATTGTAATATATCATTAAACTGCTTTGTAGGCTTTGGTTATTTTTGTGAATATTCATATTTCTTTTTGTCTGCCCGGTGTTTGAATCTCCATCTTGTGTTTGAGGCATAACTCTCCTGATGAGGTAAAGCCTGCTTCTCTCTCCCAAACAGAAATACAAATAATATTAGACTCCTCTGCAGCAGCGCAGTGGCAAATGCAGCTACATTTGTCCTTAATGGATTATTTGTACTGGCTGAGGACTCTGATCGGTAGATCCCACTAAACTATTCATGAAACAAATGGCCATGTCAGGCAATTCTTAATTAAGTCAAATAAGATTATGTTATCTGTGTATTAGTCATCATCCTTTTTTTCCCTTTGTTCCATTCACCTTTATTACAAAAAATGAGAATCTTGAGATGTTCCTATTTATTAAATTTAGTAGGTGGAAGCTTAGAATAATAGTTAAAATGAGATATTTGGATCAAAGATGTATCTGACATCACTGTAATTTCTTCTCTTATTCCTATAGATAACTGAAAGAAATTAACTCTATTTTTACATATATAAATTATCTGTGTATATCTATTTTAGTCCAGAAATCTTATTGCTTATAACATCTATCACTAGGTATTTATTACAAGAAATGTCTTACATCATTGGTCTCAGTCCTTAAAAATGCCAACTAGGGGTGATTGTGATGACATAGCTTTGTTTCTTACTTTTAATTAAGTAGATTCACCACAATTGGCATGATCTCCCCCATCCAAAATGATAAAAAAAAAAAAATTGAGGGCGGCTGCCGTGGCTCAGCAGGCAGAGCTCTGACCTGCCGTGCTGGAGGTCTGGAGTTCGATCCCTGGTGCCTCCTGCCCATATGCAAATTAAAAAAAATTGAATCATTACCTTGGGCTTCTGAGAATGCTACGTGTGTTAAGCAAATTTAGTACAAGCTCTTTGGGTGCACTTTGAGTATGGATCCATCTCCAGTAATATGACTAATGTTGATAACATAAGAATATAATATAGCCTAGTTGGATTTTAAAAATAAAAGTAAAAAAATTAATAATAAATAAATGTACAAAGTTCCAAGCCCTCACTTGGCTATTGGAGTCATTTGCTCCTTTATGTGACAATTTTAAGTCTGTTTTAATCTTATTCCAGTGAACGCTATTTCTGATTTGCCGTGCTCCATTATTCAGGTACAATTCTGGTCTCTTGGCATGGTTCCACTTACTTGGCTTTAGCTACCAGAAAGCAATTATACCTGATCATTTGTGGTTGGTTATGGCTGCTATTATCATTTGCCTGCCTAGCACCTGCCAAGATTTTCCCAAATACAATGACACTTTTGTTTAAGAAAAAAAAAATTACAGAGGGCCATTTCATTTCCATATTTGCGTCTCTCTTCGGAATCACAACTGTGATGTTTGTTTTTCTGCAGTGTTCATGTTGTTTGACTAATTCTCATAGCAAACTTCATACTGTGGTCCTTCAGAACTGGCTGTCAAGCCCCTCAAGTTCTGCTTTGCATGGGTTTTATAGGACTCTGTTTCTTAGCATCCAGCCCTGCTCACCCAATTATTGTTTCTCGGGGTGGTTTACTCTTCTCCACTTCCAATCTCACATTCATATGTACAAATGTACAGATGTAATCAGAGTATGCTTTCAGTTTCATACCCCCCCGCCTTGTTTGCTAGCTAAGTAGAACTCACATTCAATATTCCCTGTACTTTTGTTGGTGGCTTTTGATTTTTTATTTCATCAGCTTTAATATTTTGTGACTGTAACACAGTTTTCTGGGAACAAATTAAGAAATAGAACTTTCATGTTATCTCACCTTTTGGATTGCTTTCATGTATATGAGAAGTTACTTTTGGTCCTATTATTTTGGTCATATATTTATATCTGGCGTATAAATGAAGTGAATTAATTTTTAGTGATAAATGCCAGATTTAGCCAAGAAAGCATTTTGAAAAAAGATAAATTTTGCTTTTGAAAGCGTAGATTTAAATTTATCAATAAATTGCACTCACTCAGAGACAACCATGCTCAAATTCCTATTGATTTGGGGGATATAAACATTACAAACTAGAGTTTGCATTCCAGGAACTTAAAGTCTAATAGTGGAGAAAGATTTCCATAGTGTTAGCTATAAACATGAATATAAAAGAACTAATGGCCAAAGCAGGTTCTGATCATTAGATTTTATTTAGTCTTTTCCCCATTGCACATGTACACGATTGGTTCTAGGCTTGTCCTGCCCAGAGGACCATTGGGAACCCTGCTTGTTTATATAGCACAGCTGCTCTTTGCACCAGCAATGTAGGATTTGGAAGAAATTTTCTGATGCTGTATGCTTTCCCTCCACATCCCTCCCTCCTAACTTCATTTATGCCTACGTCCCACCACCTGGGTTGTTTCTAACTTTTGTCCTTGGAGTTGGGTGCATTCCCACTTGCTTCCTTCTTAGTAACTTAGCCCCTCCTTACTCCCAGGATGCCATATAGCCAGTGTTGCACAAGAGTTTATGCTACTCTTTTTATGATTATCAGTGTCAAATAAGTACTGCAGCTTATAAATTCTACAGGAATTTAAATAAGTAAGAGATTAGTCTGAAGTCAGTTATCAGGGATCTTGGTCATCCAAGAAATCAGAAAATAGAGAAAGAGGAAAGGCTTTCCCAGTGGAGCAAAATAATGAACAAAGGCCAAGATAAGCAGAATGATGATATGAACTTGCTTAGACAAGAGGGCTTGAGAGCTTTGGGCTAAATTGTGGATGTTCTTAAAGCGAAGAGGTAAGGAATTTCATTGTATACAGTAGAAAATTAATGAATGTTTTTGAGCATGGGAATGGCATATTCAAGGCAAAATTTTAAGAATTTGTCCATGTAAACCTTTTGGAAGTTGTTTACTTGCCTTGCTCATTTGCCTTGTTTTACTGAAGAGATGGTGTGACCATCAAAATATATAACAGGGGCTTGTGTTCAGAACTTTAACAATTTAGATGATGTGTAAGATCCAAGAAGTAATATATTATTGGACCTTCACCCCTACTTTTGTTTAGCTGCTTTGTCATGTGACTTTTCACCTCCTTGTCTGAAAGATGGAGTACAGTTCCCACTCATTGACGTTGTGCCCATTGTGACTTGCCTCGAACAGTGACATTTGGCTGGATGTGACAGGGTTCCAATGCCTTGGATATATTTACACTCAGTCCTTTTGAGCTTCTTCCAATGTACAAATAAACCCTTTGGTCAATGGAGAATGAAAAACATGTGGGGCAGATACAAACCTTACCTGTATCTTGAAGCCAAGCACAGTTGAGTTCAACCTAGATTGATCCCTATCTGACACGGACAAAGATAAATGAGGTGTGTTTTAAGTCACTGTTTGGGGTAATGTGTAAAACAATATCATAGCTGACCCCAAATTTTTTTTTCTTTTTGCATGGGCAGGCACTGGAAATTGAACCCGGATCTCCTGCATGACAGGTGAGAACTCTGCCTGCTGAGCCACCGTGGCCCACCCTGACCCATACTTTTTAAAAATAAGCACTAATGGAGGAATATAATCCCAACATAAAAGTAGTTAGTTTACTCTCTGCCTGAATATTATAATAACTTCTAGGAATCATTATATGAAAGATAATACTAACAAACCAAAACCATGGGGCAGCATAATGGTATGCTAAATCAAGAAAGATTGAAGAAACTGAGGAGACAGACTACAGAAGAAAACATTAGGGCCAGAAGAAGGGAATGAAAATTCAAATATAGGTTAGCAAGTAATTGCAATCTCTCTCAAATTGACTCACTGATAATGGGACATTCAGAATAGGAAAGACTGTCAGGCTGATCTGAAAAAGGTCTCCAGCTCTACTCCTGTGCTATTTGCTGTGTGCCAGCTTTGCTTTCTCCTCCCCCCCCCCCAAAATAAATCATTTCTGTTGGCAACTATGATGATAGGCTAAAACATCCAGATCCAGATGAAAGAAAATATATGTTTTTGACCTTCTTTCTGAAGACTAAGAAAACTTTTTTGAGAGAGTTCTCCAACATAACTTTTTTTCACCTCACTGTTCAGTCATATTCTGTGCAGTTGTATGTTGGTAAAATGTATGTGCATGGGCAAGTTTGCCAAATCCTGTGGTGTAAATACTCTCATGATGGCCTATTTCAAGCTACCAGTGCCAGACCACTGAACACAAAATAGGGAAGAGATGTGCACAATCAGCTCTTGTGAGCTGATTCTAACATACCAATGGTCATGCATCCATTCTTGCAACAGTCATTGAAATGGTATATGGGATTACCCTTCCTACTGATAGCTACACATTTAAAAAATACTGTATTCTTAAGCTTTCACAACAAAACTATAGTGCTTTTAAAAATAGAAAAACTACGCCCTTGCAAAAAATTTATTAACAAGGCATCAAGCATTAATTGTATTTATTCATTGATTGGGGCACTAGAATTTGTACAGAACACTTCAGAATCACTCAGAACACTGTTCTAATATAATGAATCACAGTAGTCAAAAAGCACATTCAAAATAATTTTCATATGAAATTAATATTCTTTTCAAGATTTATTGCATTTCCACTATATTCTAGATAATATACCATGATTTGGACATAAACTTGAAATGATGTCTGATATCAAGTAAAGTCAATGGGAAAGACAGACAGTGAAGCTAACAATAAATGTAGAGCAGTGATGGCAAGCAGCAGTCTATGAGCCCTATTTGGACTGTCACCTGTTTCGTAAATAAAATTTCGTTGGAACCCAGCCACACTGATTTTTTTTATGTAATATCTATGACTGTTTTCACTCTACCAGGGCAGTCTTGAACAGTTGCAAAAGAAACTGTATGAGATGCAAAACTGAAAATATTTACTATCTGGCTCTTTGTAGAAGAAGTTTGCTGACCCCTGACATGGAACATGACAATTGATGAAGTGGAGGTATATGCCGATATTTTGGGAGCACGATTGCTTTTTCAAATTCGTGGAGATGTCTTTTTAAGTAGAAAGGAATAAAAACTCAGTATCAGTGCACTAATTACCCTAAACCTGAATGACCATCCTTACACAGATAAACCTTCATGAAGGCTAGCTGAGCTATTTCAGTTTCTTGTAGACATAGTGTGATAAAAAGTGCTAAGCAAAGCTGTGTTTATTATGATCTGGAATTATCATTTAACCCTGAGAAAACTAAAGTGATGAAATCATGAGTCAATTAGTTTAAAATAGTCATGTTTACGTAAAAGTCCATGGGTTACACATGTGCTTCCCTCCCCTCCTCCGTGGCCTCTTGCAGTACCCTAGATTAGGTAAGACAGGGCCTCTCTGAAACCCACATTCTCCTCTCTCCCCCTCCAGGCCCTTTGATCCAATACAGCTGTCCTTTCATGTGTTCTCAGATGGCTGACTATCTGTGTTTGTGTCTCATCACCCAAAGAACCTTCACCTGGTGACCTTGCCTAAAGCCACTCTTTTCTCACACCTAGAGCGATTGTCCTAAAACGATACTTGGTATGCTTCCCCTTCAGAGACTCTGCATATCCTTAGCATGGCATTCAAGGCACTATCCAATTGGATCTTGGCCCTTTTTTTTGCCTCATCTCTTAAAAAAACAAGCAAACAAAAGTCCATGAGTTAGCTTAGAATTCACTATTTGTGTATTGTAGTTCCATGGATTTTTTAAAAATTTATTCTGCTACCATATATTCATTTTGACATTTTCCCTTTTAACCAATTCAGATATACAGTTCAGTGCTGTTAATTGTGTTCACAGTGTTGTGCTACCATCACCACCATCCATTACCAAAACTTTTCCATCATTCCAAATAGGAAGCCTGTGCATTTTAAGCTTTAACTTCCCATCCCTATCCCCATCCCATCCCCTGGTAATTTATAGTCTAGATTCTTACTCAATGAGTTAGCTTATTCTAATTATTTCAAGGCAGTGTAGTTTTCGTCTCTTGTGGTATCTTTATCTGGCTTTTTAATGAGGTGATATTGGCCTTGTACAATGAGTTAGGGAGTGCTCACTCCTCTTCAATTTTTTTTGGAAAAATTTGAGCAGAATTGGAGTTAAGTCTTCTTGTAATATTTGGTAGAATTCCCCTAGGATACCATCTGGTCCTGGGCTTTTCTTTGTTGGGAGGTTTTTGATTACTTCTCTATTTCTTCTTGAATCAATGTAGGTAGTTTATGCATTTCTAAGAATTTGTCCAAGACGTTGGGGAAGATGGCAGGGCACCCCCAGCCAGGTGCCATGAAAAGAGGTCCTGTTGGGTGCAGTGCTGCATGCAAATGAGCTGCTCCACCCTAGGCACTGATCAGCTCTCCAGTCCCACACACTGGGACCAGCTGTCCCACTGCCATGGGCCAAGGGGTGCCGCTCCACCATGCATGCCATTTCTCCAGCTGGTCCCTGCAGGCGTGGAGCCTAAGAAGAGGAGGTGCCTTGGGCTCGCCACCTGCTGGAGAGAATCGGTAAGCACAGGCCAGCTGCTGCAATCAGGGAGGGGCGGGCCTGAGGAGCTGACAGAGCCTCAGGCGCTCCCTCTGCTGGCGGTAAGTAGCAAGTGCAGGCAGGCAGACTTTCCATCTCCCTAGTTTTTTTCTTTTTTCTTTTGTCTTTTATCCCCCTCTTTTTTCTTAATGTATTTATATCTATATATTCTTTATTGCTAGTATTATTGTTATTTTATTATTTATTTATCTATTTACATTTTTATTGATTTCATTTCTATTTTTATATATTATTTTTTATTATTCTATTATATTTTATCTATTTACTTTTTCTTTAATTTTTATTTTCTCTCCCTTCTGTGGACACCAGTTTGAGTTCAACCCCAATATATCTTGGGGTGTCTCCTTCTGACTTTGGGGCCTACTACTGGTGAGGTGTGATTTTTTTGTTGTTGTTTCATATTTTTACTGTATTTTTATTTTATTTTATTATTATTATTGTTTTTTCTTTTTATGGGTGCATGGGCCAGGAAGTAAGCCCGAGTCTCTGGTATGGTGGGTGGGCGTTCTACCACTGAAGTGCACTAAAGTGCACAAAGGAACAAATGGCAAGAAAAACAGAAAAAAAATGGAGTTGGATCTTAGGAAAATGATAGACTAGAGGCATACAATTATAAGAATCATTTGAATCTCAGAAGGAGAACAGAAGAGTAAAGGGTTTGGAAAGTTAGTTGAAGATATAATCGGGGAAAACTTCCCAACCCTTATAAAAGATGTAAATATGCAAATCAAAGAGGCCCAATGAGCTCAAATTGAGTAAATCCAAAAAGGCCTACCCCAAGACACATACTATTCAAACTGCCGTATGTTAAAAAGAAACAAAAACTCTTGAAAGCAGCACAAGAAAATCGATCTACTACATACAAGGGGAAACACATACAACTAAGTTTGGACTACTCAACAGGCACCATGGAGCAAGAAGGCAGTGATATGATATATTTAAGATCCTGAATGAGACAGGCTTCCAGTCAAGAATTCTGTACCTAGCCAAGTTGTCCTTCAAAATTGAGGGAGAGATTTAAATCTTCAAAGACAAGCAATGACTAAGAGAACGAGTCAACAAGAAATCTGTCCTACAAGAAATACTGAAGAGAGAACTGTCAGCTGAAAAGAAAAAAGAGAGGAGAGGGAGGTTTTCAGAAAGTCACAGAATTGAAGAATAACAGTAACAGTAATTTAAAAGATAAAAAGAGAGAGTGGGACACGTATATATAGATCTGACAAATAAAAATTAAAGTATAAGATGGAAGGTTCAAGAACTGATTTTACAGTAATAATTCTGAATCTTAACGGAGTAAACTCATCAACTAAAAGTTACAGATTGGCAGAATGGATAGAAAATATAATCCATCTATATGCTGTTTACAAGAGACACGTCTTAGACCCAAGGACACAATTAGATTGAAAATGAAAGAATGGAAAAAGATGTTCTATGTAAGCTGTAACCAAAAGACAGCAGGAGTGGCTATACTAATATCAGATAAAATAAACGTTAAATTCAAAGACATCTTAAGAGACAAAGAAGAACACTACATATTAATAGAAGGAACAATTCACCAGGAAGAAATAACAAGCATAAATGTTTACACTCCCAATCAAGGAACTACAAAGTACATGAGGCAAACTGGTACGACTGAAGGGGGCTATAGAAGTTTCAACAATAATAGTGAGAGACTTCAATACACCAATTTTCTATGTATAGAACAACCAGACAGAGGATTAACAAGGAAATAGAGAACTTAAACAATTTGATAAATAAATTAGACTTAACAGACATATGTAGATCATTACATCCCCAAACAGCAGGATATACATTCTTCTCTAATGTATATGGATGTTCTCCAGGATAGATCATATGCTGGGACACAAACTGAGTATAAATTTAACAAGATTGAAATTATCCAAAAACTTTCTCTGACCACAATGGAAAAAGCTGAAAATTAATAATCATCAAAGTACCAGAGCTTTCACAAATATATGGAGATAAAACAACACACTCTTAAATAATCAGTGGGTCAAAGAAGAAGTTACTAAAGAAATTGGTAAATATCTGGAGATGAATGGTAATGAGAATACAACATATCAGAAATTGTAGTATGCAGCAAAGGCAGTGCTGAGAGGAAAATTTATTATCCTAAATGCCTATATTAAAAAACAAGAACAAGAAAAAATCGAGGAATTAACTGCTTACCAGGAGAATTTAGAGAAAGAACAGCAAACTAACCCCAAAGCAAATAAAAGAAGAGAAATAACAAAGATTAAAGCAGAAGTAAACAAACTGGAGAACAATAAAACGATAGAAAGTATCAACAAAACCAAAAGTTAATTCTTTGAGAAAGATCAGTGAAATTGATGGACCCCCTACCTAGACTAACAAAGTAAAAAAAGAGAGGATGCATAAAAACAAAATCAGAAATGAGAGGTATCATAACCATGGATCCTGAAGAAATTTTATATATCATAAGAGAACACTATGAACAACTATATGCCAACAAACTAGACAACTTAGGTGAAATGGACAAATTCCTAGACACACAAGCTACCTATACTTACTCGAGAAGAAACAGGTCTCAACAAACCAATCACAGGTAAAGAGATTCGGTCATCAAAAATCTTCCTACAAGGAAAACCCAGGGCCAAATATCTCTCTGCTATTGATTTCTAGCTTCAGTCCATTGTGGTCAGATAATACACATTGTATGATTTTAATATTTTTTAGTTAATTGAGATTTGTTCTGTGATCCAATACATAGTCTATTCTGGAGAATGATCCACGAGCACTAGAGAAGAACGTGTACTCTGTTTTCATTGGGTGCAATGTTCTAAATATGTCTGTTAGAACTAGTTGGTTTAGTGTTCCATTCAAGTCCTGGACTTCCTTATTGATCTTCTGATTAGATATTCTATCCATTATTGACAGTGATATATTAAAGTCTCCTACTATTAATGTAGAACCACCAATTTCTCCCTTCCAATCTGCCAGTATTTGCTTCGTATATTTTGGGGCTGTGCTGTTAGGACCATTTATATTTATACTTGACATTCTTCCTGTTGAATTATCCCTTTATCAGTATGTAAAGACAATCTTTGTCCCTTGTAACTGTTTCTGACTTAAAGTCTATTTTATCTGTATATTTTTTCAAATACTTATTTTGTGGTTACCCTAGGGTTTATATTATATGAGCTACATCCATAACCTGCTCATTTGCAAAGATACCAACTCAGTTTCAACAGCATACACATTCTCTGCTATCATATCTCTGTTTCCCCTCTTTACATTATTTTTGTCCCACTTTACCACTTTATATTATGTACATACATTATCAAGAAATATAGCCTTTTCTTGTTCAATTTTATTCTGGTTCAGATATGAATCAAAGAGTAGAGCTGTATGTTGAGTATACAGTACTAGTGGGTTTTGCATTTACCCTTTTATTTACCATTATTGATTATTTTCTTTTCTTTGCACTACTCCAAGCTACTTTTTCCTGTCTTTTCCTTTCAGACTGCAAAAGTCCTATTAGTAATTCTTGTATGGCCAGTCATTTGTTGACAAATCTTATGTTTATTTGTGAATATTTTAAATTCTCCCTCATTTTTGAAGGACTGTTTTTCCCAAAAAGTAATTTTTTTGCTTGCAGTTTTTCTCTTTCAGATATATATATAATATGTTATATATATATATCATACCACTGCCTTTTTGCCTCCACGGCTTCTGATGAAAAACATGGATCTAGTCATATTGATAATCCCTTGTATGTGATGAATTGTTTCTCTCTTGCTACTTTCAGAACTCTCTCTTTATGTTTTGCATTTGATATTCTGATTAGTATTCGTCTCAGAGTATGTCTATTAGGATTTATTCTGTTTGGAGTACATTGAACTTCTTGGACATGTATATTTATGTCTTTCGTACAAGTTGGGAAGTTTTCAGCTATTATTTCCTCAAATATTCTTTCTGTTCCTTTTCCCTTCTCTTCTCTTTCTAGGACACCCATGATGCATATGTTTGCATGCTTCATGCTGTCACTCAAATCCCTGAGACACTGCTTAATTTTTTCTATTCTTTACTTTATCTAATCTTCTGACTGTGTGATTTCAATTGTCCTGTCTTCTAGTTGCTGATTCTTTTGTCTGCCTGTTCAATTCTGCTGTATATTTTAATCTCTACTATTGTGCCTTCATCTCCATAATTTCTGCGGTTTCTTTTTATATTTTGAAATTCTCCTTTATACTCACACATGGTATTGATATCTTTTATCTCTTTATGCATATTTTCCTTCATCTCCTTGAATTGATTTAGGAGATTTGTTGAACATCTTTGATTAGTTGTCCCAACTTCTGGGTCTTCTGAAGTTTTATTTTTTTCCCCTTGACTGAACCATATATTCCTGTTTCTTAGTATGGCTTGTATTTTTTTTGTTAAGGTCTAGACATCTGATTGTTTTAATGACTTAACTCCTGTGCTGGGTTGAATCTGTTATGTACCCAGAAAAACCTATGTTCTTTTAATCCAGTTCTCATGGGGCAGACCTATTTTGGGCAGGACATTTGATTAGATTGTTTCCATGGAGATTTGACCTATCCAATTCAAGTTGGGTCTTAATCCTTTACTGGAGTCCTTTAAGGGAGAGAGAATGCTCAGGAAGAAAATGCACCAGGAGAAGCCAGAAAGGCCACAGTTGCTGAGAGACCCATTTTGAAACCAACCAAGGAGAGAAGGGCCAGCAGACATCATCATGTCCCTTCCCATGTGACAGAGGAACATGGTACACCATCGGACTTTCTTCAGTGAAGATCTCCTCTTGTTGATGCCTTCATTTGGACATTTTTATGGCCTTAGAACTTTACATTAGTAAACAAATTCCCTTTGGAAAGCCAACCCTTTTCTGATATATTGCATTCTGGCAGCTTTAGTAAACCAAAACAACTCCATTCTCCCACTTGTCTAGGCTTTTATTGTTGATTGGTTTTGTGTTAAGGCTCTTATTTGGTGCTTGATCTAACTTATTCTTTTTT